>FR989972.1:0-10000 GCA_905404175.1 Anthocharis cardamines | reverse complement strand
AAAAGATAGTCAGAAAGAAGAAGAAGGAAAATAAGAAGGCACCGGGAGGCGGTGGAAGTGCAAAGGCGACTACTGCCGCTGCACGCCCGCCGGCCCCCGCTGCCCCTACTAAAACAGCCACCCCCTCTAGGCCTCCCAACCCGGACGCGGAAGAAAGTGGATGGGTGAAGGTGGCCAAGAAGGGACGCAAAAATGCGCCGAAAGCGCCTACAAACAAGGAGGCGTTACCAACCAAGTCACAAGGCTTTCAAGCGCGTGACCGGGAAAGGGGAAATGCGACACGAAAGCGCTCAAGGGCGGCCAGAAAGGCCTCCAAATCAGAGAGACCGAAGCCCAATCTCCGGGCGCCACGGTCGGCGGCGGTCATCTTGACGCTGCCACCGGACGCACAGGAGAAGGGGCTTACGTATGCAACAGCCCTAAGAGAAGCGAAGACCAGAGTCCAGTTATCGGACCTGGGAATCGAAACGGTGAAATTCCGCAGAGCTGCAACTGGGGCCACAATTATTCAGGTTCCTGGTGCTAATGGAGACGACAAGGCAGACTCCCTTGCCACTAAATTAAGGGAGCTGTATGGCGAGAGCGGTATTCGAGTCGCCAGGCCAGTAAAGACTGCGGAGTTGAGGGTGTCGGGCCTGGACGACTCGACAACGGCGGAAGAGATACAGCTTTCCATCGCCAAACTAGGGGAGTGCCCGCCCGACCAAATCAAGGTTGGCGAGGTGCGGCCGGACCGTTCAGGGCTGTTTACGGCCTGGGCTCGTTGTCCGGTACTGGCTGCGAAAAAGGTGACGGAGGGTCGCCTCCTAATAGGCTGGGTTTCGGCAAGGGTCGAATTATTGCGAACGCGGGAGCTGAGATGCTTCCGGTGCCTGCAGGCTGGCCACGTAGCGAGCCGCTGCACAACAGAGGAAGACCGCAGCGGACTCTGCTACCGCTGCGGTGGCTCTGATCATCGCGCCGCGGTGTGCACAGCCAAGCCCAACTGCACCCTATGTGCTGCGGCGGGCAAAAAGGCAAACCATCTGCTGGGGGGCAAGTCGTGTTCGGCCCCCAACAAAAGGATGCCGAGGAGGGTACCAGCTGCAAAACAGGCTGTGACGAACCCAACACCGAACCGGGATGAGGAGAATATGGACACAACGAACAATGTGTAGCACAGCCATACAATTTCTACAGACGAATATCAACCACTGTGCCAGAGCTCAGGATCTCTTACACCAGAGCCTGGCACAGTGGGGGATCAGCATAGCTATTGTGGCGGAGCCGTACATGGTCCCCGATAGGGACAACTGGGTGGGTGACCGAGACGAGTCAGTCGCGTTGTTGGTCAGCAATTTGGAGAGCTCACCCCCCATTGGTCCCTTCGTGAAAGGAAGCGGTTGTGTCGCTCGTAAGATTGGGAACATCGTAGTGATAGGGGCCTACTTCTCGCCGAATAGAACGCTGTCGGAGTTTGAGGCTTTTTTGGTAGAAGTAGGCTCACTCGTCGAATGGGGTAGGCCGCACGGCGTGATCGTGGCCGGGGACTTCAACGCCAAATCAACGGTGTGGGGGTCCTCGGTTTCGGACATGCGTGGCGACATTCTTCTTGAATGGACAGGGGCGCACAATCTCGTTTCCCTCAATACAGGAAATGAACACACCTGCGTGCGGATGCTCGGGGGATCTGTCATCGACGTGACCTTTGCGAGTCCTTCTCTCGCACGGCAGATCCAGGGCTGGGAGGTCCTGACGGAGGTCGAGACTCTTTCGGACCACCGATATATTCGGTTCCACGTTCTCCCCCCGTCAGTGACTCCGGTCAGTCCGAACCCCGCTCCAGCGGAGATAGGTCCTAGGTGGTCCTTGAAGAGCATGGACAAAGAGGTGGCAATAACAGCTTGTGTCGTCGGGGCCTGGTGCCCCAAGCCGGATTCAACAACAATCTCGAGCGAGGCGGAGTGGTTTGGGGAGGCATTGGCGCATATTTCAAATTGTGCCATGTCAAAGATCCGGCCGCTGCCGCCCCGCGATAGCGTGTATTGGTGGTCGGACGAACTCGCGCAGTTACGCGAAGCCTGCGTGGTTGCCCGGCGCCAATATGCGCGATATCGCAGGAGACGACGGACACGTAACCCCGATGAAGAGCAGCGTCTGTTTACAGTCTTTCAGGACGCCAAAAAGGCGCTTCGCAAGGAGATTGCCGAGTCTAGGGAGCGAGCGTGGACAGAACTCCTGGACACGCTCGAGCTGGACCCCTGGGGGCGGCCGTACAGGCTCGTAATGAGCAAACTCCGCCCCTGGGCCCCGCCCTTAACATCTCAAATGGAGCCGGCGCTGCTGAGCTCAGTGGTGTCGACTCTGTTTCCGGCGGGCAGCTCCCCTCCCTCGACCGAACACCGGATCGGACTTCCTGACGCGGCGGCATCACAGGGTTCTGTCCCGGAGGTGTCGTCCGCAGAACTGGACATGGCTGTGGCAAAACTCGCGTGCAAGAAGACCGCCCCCGGCCCCGATGGGGTTCACGGGAAGGTATGGTCTCTTGCACTGCGCAATGGGCTCGAAGAACGGTTCAGGGATCTTCTCACCAACTGTCTCTCGAACGGCGAGTTCCCCGACGCGTGGAAGTTGGGAAAATTGGTTTTGTTGAGAAAGAGCGGCAAACCGGAGGACTCCCCGTCGGCGTACCGCCCCATCGTGTTGCTGAACGAGGCCGGCAAATTATTCGAA
Organism: Anthocharis cardamines; assembly: GCA_905404175.1. NCBI lineage: Eukaryota > Metazoa > Arthropoda > Insecta > Lepidoptera > Pieridae > Anthocharis > Anthocharis cardamines. The sequence goes on along the minus strand of FR989972.1, from coordinate 7,288 downwards.
CGGGTGATTGCTGGTCGAATTCATCAGCACTTAAACACGGAGGGTCCAAATCTGGCCGAAACTCAGTTCGGCTTCAGAAGAGGCAGGTCGACTATCGATGCTGTCGGCAAATTAAGGGACGTATGTGAGGAGAGTGAGTCACAGGGCGGGGTGGTAATTGCGGTGTCCTTGGACATCGCGAACGCCTTTAACACCCTGCCCTGGGAAAGCATCCAATCTGGTCTTCAACACCATGGTGTGCCGCCGTACTTGAGGCGGATTGTAACGAACTACTTGTCGGACAGGAAGGTCGTTTACCCTGGCCGAGATGGATGGAGAAGTCACCGGGTGGCGTGCGGTGTTCCACAGGGGTCGGTTTTAGGCCCACTCCTGTGGAACATCGGGTACGACTTCGTGCTGAGGGGAGTGTTGTTGCGCGGTGTGCAGGTATTATGCTACGCCGACGACACTCTCATCGTCGCCACCGGGAGTACATTTAGAGAGGCAAGACTTAGGGCAACGGCAGGAGTCGCCCAAGTAGTCGCCCGGATTCGTAGTCTGGGCTTGGAGGTCGCTTTACAAAAATCTGAAGCAATATGCTTTCATGGCAGACGACGTGCTCCACCCGAAGGAGCTAATATCATAGTGGGCGGCGTAAATATCCGGGTCGGGACGACGCTCAAGTATCTTGGGCTAGTCCTGGACTCTCGTTGGTCGTTTAAGCCGCACTTCACGGCACTTGCCCCCAAACTCTCCGCCACGGCTGCGGCTTTAAGTCGTATCATGCCGAACCTCGGCGGACCGAGTGGGGGGTGTCGCCGTCTTTTCGCCAACGTCATCAGATCGATGGCCTTGTATGGGTGTCCGATTTGGGCAGACTCTCTGTCTTCCCAAAATAAAACAATGCTCAGACGATCGCAACGCATAATAGCAATCAGGGTCGCGAGGGCGTACCGCACGGTGTCGTTCGATGCCGTGTGTGTTATAGCCGGTACCGCACCCTGGTACCTCGAGGCGACTGCCCTGGCAGATGTTTATTGGCGTCGGGCTCGCTCAAGGAGTAGAGGTGTTGAGCCAGCCCCCGAACTCGTAGAAGAATGGAGGAGAAACGGTAAGGAGTTAGTAGTAACAACATGGAGCGACGAGCTGGCGTCTTCGCGCGTCGGCTCTTGGACGATCTCGGCCATTTGGCCTGTACTCCAACAATGGCTTGACAGGCGATGGGGGCACCTCACCTTCCGGCTTGTGCAGATACTGTCCGGGCACGGCTGCTTCGGCAGTTATCTGCACAAGATCGCTGGACGGGAGGGGTCTTCTGTCTGCCATCATTGTGGCTCGGCGACGGACAACGCCAGCCACACCCTGACTGACTGTCCGGCTTGGGACTCCGAAAGGAGTTCCTTGCTGTCGACCATCCCCACCGGAACAGACTTTTCGCTACCGGCCATTGTAAAATGCATGGTCGAAAGCGACACGGACTCCATTTGGAAGGCTTTCCAGGCCTTTTCCGAAGGAGTCCTTAAAACGAAGGAGGATGCCGAACGGGTGAGAGAGGACGATCCCTCCTCCGCCCCCATCCGGCGTAGAAGAATTGGTGGGCGCCGGCGAAGATTCGCTGGGCGCATAGTTTAATTTTGTAAATAGTTATGTATATATTCAATTGTTGTTTTGTTTTATATCTAACATTTTATTTTGGCAGTCTCAGCACCTGTACTATTGTACAGGTTGCTTGTACATAGGATTGTGGTAACAATTGTGTATATATTGTGAGTCTTCGCACGAATAAGTGCTGATGTAAATATTGTGTAATATATGAGAAGGGCCGCGCGCTAAATAGGCGCCACGCGGCAAGCACGACAAAGTTGAAGGAAATGGCTCGCTGACTCCTTGCTCTGTCATAGTGCGAAGAAGGGGCCTTGGGGTTTTAGTGGGTAGGGGGACCCGTCTGGTCCCGACCCCCACACTCCCTGCGCCACTTTTACCATCTTGCCCCGGCGCGGGGGCCCGCTAAAAAGGGTTTCCCCAAGTAAAAAAAAAAAAAAAAAAAAAAAGGTTAGGTTAGGTTAGGTTAGGTTAGGTTAGGTTAGGTTAGGTTAGGTTAGGTTAGGTTAGGTTAGGTTAGGTTAGGTTAGGTTAGGTTAGGTTAGGTTAGGTTAGGTTAGGTTAGGTTAGGTTAGGTTAGGTTAGGTTAGGTTAGGTTAGGTTAGGTTAGGTTAGGTTAGGTTAGGTTAGGTTAGGTTAGGTTAGGTTAGGTTAGGTTAGGTTAGGTTAGGTTAGGTTAGGTTAGGTTAGGTTAGGTTAGGTTAGGTTAGGTTAGGTTAGGTTAGGTTAGGTTAGGTTAGGTTAGGTTAGGTTAGGTTAGGTTAGGTTAGGTTAGGTTAGGTTAGGTTAGGTTAGGTTAGGTTAGGTTAGGTTAGGTTAGGTTAGGTTAGGTTAGGTTAGGTTAGGTTAGGTTAGGTTAGGTTAGGTTAGGTTAGGTTAGGTTAGGTTAGGTTAGGTTAGGTTAGGTTAGGTTAGGTTAGGTTAGGTTAGGTTAGGTTAGGTTAGGTTAGGTTAGGTTAGGTTAGGTTAGGTTAGGTTAGGTTAGGTTAGGTTAGGTTAGGTTAGGTTAGGTTAGGTTAGGTTAGGTTAGGTTAGGTTAGGTTAGGTTAGGTTAGGTTAGGTTAGGTTAGGTTAGGTTAGGTTAGGTTAGGTTAGGTTAGGTTAGGTTAGGTTAGGTTAGGTTAGGTTAGGTTAGGTTAGGTTTTTTTTTTTTTTTTTTTTTTTTGTTTTACCCTATCGCCTACTAAGCCTACCTCCCCAGCCAAATGTGTCGGCCGGGACGTTGAACAGCTACCATGCTTCGTATCTTTCATTCATCATCTTAATAAAACATATTGTTCTTTATTTATTTCAAAATTTTACATCATTTCTTATCTTAACTATATCTTATCTATTTTGGTTTTACATTTTTAACATTTTACAATTTTAACTTACTAGCTATTTTGGTTTTTACATTTTTGAATTTATACAATATTCACTTATTTACTTTTATGTTTACGTTTACATTTTTCATTTTGCCTTTATTATAAAATTTGGTACAATTTTGGTTCATATTTTTATATAGCTGTATATATAATACCCCAATTAAGCCTTAACTTTCTGCTTTCCTATTTGTTTATTTGGCTGTCCCGAATTTGTACTGTTTGTGTGTTAGTTGTTTTGTTTGCCTTTGTGTATTGTGTGTGTGTTTTCCTATGACATATCCGGTATTATTATTTAATAATCATGGGTATGTTAGGTGATGTGTTGTGTGTGGTTTTGTGTGCCTGTTTTTTTGTGTGTGTGTGTGTGTGTGTGGCTCAATTTTAGATTGGAAGTCTTTAATTACTAAAGCCTTCCAATTTTAGAGTTTTAATGTTGTGTGTCCATTGTTTGTTTGTGTTTGTTTGATGTTTGTTTGTGTTTTTGTGTGTTTGGCTTATATACCATGACCGGTAATATTAAATAATATTCATGGGTATGTATATAAGTTTTTTGGGTTGAATGTCCCTTGTTTTGGTGTATTTGTGTATGTATGTTTGTGTTTTGTATTGGTGTATGTGTTTGTGTGTTATTTGTAGGTGTGTGTTTGTGTGTGGTTGGGATTTTAGCCGTATTGTATGGCTGTCCTCGCCACTCTGTCCCATCTTATTCTCTCAGGGCAGACTGAGGCAAATACGGAGTGATCTCTTGCTGAGTTATTTACTCTTTTGCAATTTATGCAGCTTGGTTTCTCCGTATTTGCTTTTTGGCATTCTGTTTTGCGGTGCCCTGATTCTCCGCAGTGGGTACAGCTGTCGTTTTCTTCGGTACAGGTTTTCCGTCCGTGGCCGTAATTAAGGCATTTGGTACACTGAATGAGAGGGGTCTGGTCCCATACTTGGACTCTCTGTAGGTCTATGTAGAACCTCCCTGCTTCCGTCATCCGTTTCCAAAGCCTTGGTCCGACCTGTAGTACCACATGGCATGTTTGCGGATTTTTGGTCCTCCTGCGATACCTGACCCGGACTCTCGACCGGTCCTCTTCCAGTTCGTGAATCAGCTCACAGTTTTGCCTGGGAAAGGCCGCGATGATCTCTTCGTCGGTTACGTCCACTCTCAGGTCTCGCAGGATGACCAATGGGTCTTTGTTGTTTACCGGCTCACATTTGAGGGTTTCGTCCATTTCTATGAGGCACGTCACTCTCTCTATATCGAGAGTGTCGACGCACCCTACCACGACTTTCCCTCCCCGAACCTTCCGTACCCTGTCTATTTTTATGCAGTTATTTTTTGCATTTACTGCATCTCGAATCTTGGCCAGAACCTCATCACTGGTGCTCAGTCCGTCCTCCGACCCTACTATCACCGAATAGGTGGTAGTGGGTAGTTTCGGTGGATGGCCTGAGTGACTGTCGGCTCCAGTGACTCGTCTGGCCGCGATCGACGCATAAGTCTCCTGCTGCGTTGAGATTTTTTCTACTCCCCTTTCTATGTCCATTAGACTTTCCTTTATATCTTCCGCCACGATCACACTGTTATCTTTTATCTTTTCTAGTGTCGTGTTTGCTTTTACTATCAGCTGTTTTATTTCATTATCTTCTGTTTTTCCTGGTGTCTTTTCCCCTTTTTCTTTCTGTTCTTTTATATTTGTTTCTAGTTTTCTCCTTGTTATTTCAAGCTTCTTGTTTTCATCCTTTAGTATGTTAATTTGTTTCTTTATTTGCTCCATTATGTTGTCATTGAATTCATTTCCTGTTTTTTGTATTTCCTCCTCCTGTTCCTGTCTTCCTGTTTTTCTCTGGCTTGGTAGTTTTCCTTTTTCTGCTTCTTTGACCAAAATGTACAACCTCTTTATTGATCGTGTGACAGATGTCTTAATCTCTGTCTTCAGATTTCTGGCAGAGTCCAGCATTGTAAGGGCGCTCTGCTGTAATGCGGCAGCCTCAGTACTTATGCTTATGTAGGTTTTGTTTGTTGGTTGGTCTGTTGTTTTAGGGGATATTTCTATATTGTTCTTTATGGTGAAAGTGTTGTTCGCTTTTCCAGGTTCAAGCACCTGTGGCGCCGGCGAAGGAGCCGAGAAGCGGGCGGCTATCTCCGAGACCAGCTTGGGTGATGAGCCGCCCGACGAATTTCCACAGGAAGTTCTCCCTCCCAGCCTCTCTTCAGCGACGCCGCCAGCGCGCGATGGCCCGGCTACAGGGGATTTTTCTTTGACTGCCAGGGAGTCATTGTTTCTTTCTGATGTGCGTTTTTTAATTGGGGTGTGGGTAAACATGTTTTCGGCTCGTAGGCTCGTCAATAAATTGGTTTATAGTTATTTTAATTTGTAGTGCCCAATAAGGCGCTACTAGTCTAATGTATAGGTTTAATTAATACTGATTATTAATTTGTCTAAGTCAGGTTCTTATAACTATAAATTCCAATTTAAATCTTAAAACTAATAAGGCCGCCAATAGGGCGGTTGTCTTATGTAATAATAAAATTTTGTATAATAATAATAAATAATTGAAACAATTGAAATAGTCAGGAAAATAATAATATTAGAATTAATAATAATTAGAATTAATTTATAATTAATAATAATAATAATTTCAATAATAATAATTCCAATAATTTCAATTATTTGTGTATATACAGTCTTATACTAGTACGGTATGCCCAATAAGGCTTACCGTGTCACTTAAAGCTAACTTAACCTAAGTCACAATCAAATTTTATCACAGTTTCGCTGCTTGTCTATTTGGGAGAGGGGGGGGGGGTAAGCGAGGGTTTAGGTCTTTGGCTTGTGCTCCAACGAACCAGGCGTTTTATGCCGAGTCGTTTGAGCCCAAACTCGGGGGGGTCTAGGATGGGTGGTTCGGGAGTTAGGATTTTGGGGGGGTTTGGGGGGGTGGGGTAGGTTTCGTGGGTTCTGGGGTGATGGATAGGCAAGCAGCTACTATACTTAATCTTACTTCTAGCTTAAACGCTAAATATATCGGGAAAGGTGAGCTCTGTGGGGATTTCTGGGGGGGAAGGGGAGGGGGAGGGTATGGGGTACCGTTGGATAGGTCTTATTTAGGCCGAGTTTACTGTGTATACGTATACTACGTATACACGTCTGATGTTAATTTTGGCCTATCTCCAACGGTTTGGGAGTTATTTGGGTTTAAAGGATTTTTTAATTTCAAATTTTTGGAAAAAATTTTAATTTTTTGGGAGAGGGAGGGAAAAATTTTTTGAGGGGTGGGGTGGGTGTGGGGTGGTATTTAGGGACTTTTCAAGTATACCACTACGTGGTATACTTGAGGATGGGGTCAAAATTGGGCTAGGACTCACCGTTCCCGAGATATTTACGTTTATTCCCGATTTCTTCCTCGCGCTGTTTGTTCCGCTCCTGGAGGTCCGATGTTTTATCGCGAGGTGTCGTTGGTTTGGGCTCGGCGAGGGCTATCCAACGACGTGTAGCTCTTCGTTCTACGACCCGGTTTTCGCCGACCACGTGCCACGTGGTTTTAGGTTAAAACCGGATTTCTCGTCCGTCCTTGGTCGGAAAAATATGTTATTAGGCTCGTTTCTTAGAGCTCGTCGGGGGCTATCTATGACACTAATTTAAAGTGATGGTCACCGATCTTGTTCTTGAGTTATAGGTCTCCAAAAATCGTCGAATTTTTATTTTGTGTTTTTCTTTGTGGAATTTTCTTTTCGCGTTTTGGTCGATGCGGCTTTAGGTTCGCTGCGCTATAACGCGTCGATTGATGTATGACACGTGGTTCTACGACTTCTCCTTCTATGACCACGTGCCACGTGCTTTTCCAGTTTTTTGGGCGTTGTTCCAAAACCAGTGGCTCGAAAAATCCGGTTTTCACGGAGAACCTGGGCCTCGATGGGGCGCGTGTTCTCACGGTGAAAAACTGGTATGTTACCGCGACAGATCGGGCGCCGCACGCAGATAATTGGGGAAATAACCTTAAAAAAACTGGTTTTTCCTCCCTTTCTCCTTCAGTTTGGGTCCGATTTTCACGCGGTTTTCACAGTTTTGTTTGTCTCACTTTTACACGTCCACTGATATATAACACACCACTATTTTCTCAAAAAATACCACTTTTACTATTTTTTAAAGACGGAGCGACACGGTTTCGTGTATCTCAGACCGGCAGTTAGATTGCGACTGGTTAGGTTAGGTTAGGTTAGGTTAGGTTAGGTTAGGTTAGGTTAGGTTAGGTTAGGTTAGGTTAGGTTAGGTTAGGTTAGGTTAGGTTAGGTTAGGTTAGGTTAGGTTAGGTTAGGTTAGGTTAGGTTAGGGTTAGGTTAGGTTAGGTTA
>FR989971.1:9770245-10060245 GCA_905404175.1 Anthocharis cardamines | reverse complement strand
TTAATGACACCACTCATGTTAGTTATCCACCTATTAGCCGTCTGCCCAGGTTTCAAACTTCCACCACAATTTATGTTATTCACCCTTCCGGGCTTCAAACATCCCTCAAGTTTCTCAAACATTGATCACAATTTATTATAACACTTTTAAAAGCGAATAACACATAGTGACCAACCCGGGAATCGAACCCAGGACGTATGCTCTTACGGATGAACGTGCGACCGCAAGGCTACATACGCTGTTTGAAAAGTTTAGTCAACTTAATGACACCACTCATGTTAGTTATCCACCTATTAGCCGTCTGCCCAGGTTTCAAACTTCCACCACAGTTTATGTTATTCACCCTTCCGGGCTTCAAACATCCCTCAAATTTCTCAAACATTGATCACAATTTATTATAACACTTTTAAAAGCGAATAACACATAGTGACCAACCCGGGAATCGAACCCAGGACGTATGCTCTTACGGATGAACGTGCGACCGCAAGGCTACATACGCTGTTGAATTTTTTAGTCAACTTAATGACACCACTCATGTTAGTTATCCACCTATTAGCCGTCTGCCCAGGTTTCAAACTTCCACCACAGTTTATGTTATTCACCCTTCCGGGCTTCAAACATCCCTCAAATTTCTCAAACATTGATCACAATTTATTATAACACTTTTAAAAGCGAATAACACATAGTGACCAACCCGGGAATCGAACCCAGGACGTATGCTCTTACGGATGAACGTGCGACCGCAAGGCTACATACGCTGTTAAAAGTTTTTAGTCAACTTAATGACACCACTCATGTTAGTTATCCACCTATTAGCCGTCTGCCCAGGTTTCAAACTTCCACCACAGTTTATGTTATTCACCCTTCCGGGCTTCAAACATCCCTCAAATTTCTCAAACATTGATCACAATTTATTATAACACTTTTAAAAGCGAATAACACATAGTGACCAACCCGGGAATCGAACCCAGGACGTATGCTCTTACGGATGAACGTGCGACCGCAAGGCTACATACGCTGTTAAAAAGTTTTTAGTCAACTTAATGACACCACTCATGTTAGTTATCCACCTATTAGCCGTCTGCCCAGGTTTCAAACTTCCACCACAGTTTATGTTATTCACCCTTCCGGGCTTCAAACATCCCTCAAATTTCTCAAACATTGATCACAATTTATTATAACACTTTTAAAAGCGAATAACACATAGTGACCAACCCGGGAATCGAACCCAGGACGTATGCTCTTACGGATGAACGTGCGACCGCAAGGCTACATACGCTGTTAAAAGTTTTTTAGTCAACTTAATGACACCACTCATGTTAGTTATCCACCTTTCGTGCCGTCTGCACAGGTTTCAAACTTCCACCACAGTTTATGTTATTCACCCTTCCGGGCTTCAAACATCCCTCAAGTTTCTCAAACATTGATCACAATTTATTATAACACTTTTAAAAGCGAATAACACATAGTGACCAACCCGGGAATCGAACCCAGGACGTATGCTCTTACGGATGAACGTGCGACCGCAAGGCTACATACGCTGTTAACCTAACCTAACCTAACCTAACCTAACCTAACCTAACCTAACCTAACCTAACCTAACCTAACCTAACCTAACCTAACCTAACCTAACCTAACCTAACCTAACCTAACCTAACCTAACCTAACCTAACCTAACCTAACCTAACCTAACCTAACCTAACCTAACCTAACCTAACCTAACCTAACCTAACCGCGGCGCTGGACTGAGTCGCGGCTCCAAACCCTCTATCCGGGCGTTAATTCTATCCCCTACATTTCTGTAGATTCGGGCCTCAAATTCCTCTAGGTCCAGTGATTGTGTCTGCACAGGGGGCCCCTTCGACATCTGGAGCTGGAATCCCTCCATCTGCTTCCGGAGCTCCCCGACCTCTCGACGAAGACGGTCGTTATCTTCGCGCAGTTGTCTTGTTTCCTCAGAGAGGGTCTGTTGCGCTAGAACTGCTGCATCATCTTTAATTGCCTTTGCGGCATCTTTCAGGGCGCGCACAAAGGTCCCCTTAAGATTCGAGGAACCCCTGGCCACCCTGGTTACAACTTCGACGCTAGCCTCAATGCGTTTTAGTGCATTGGCTGCCGTGTTCACTTCGACATTTGTGGCAGACCCGCTCGGGGCCGCCTCCGACCCAACCGTCGGCGACAGCGCCGACCGGGTTCTGCGGGCCTCCGCGACCGACTCCAAAAGTTCAGCTTCAGCGCGGGCCTTCAACTCATCCTCTTTGGCCTTCAGATATGCCTGTTTGGCCGCAGCGAGACCGACGTATTCGCCCGTTGTGGGCGGACGGCCTCTTCTTTCCACCTTCTTTGTCGTCTTCATCGGGGTGTCGGTAGAACTCCCCTCATCCGACGCTCTTCCACGTTTACGCCTCCGTTCTGACCAGAAGCGGCTAGCGGGCAGGTCTATAGACTCACCGCTCTCATACCCGGCTCGGTGGATCGATGTGTCAGATGGCACGCTGACCATCGATCCACTGTCCGAGTCCGACAAACGATGCACCCTTACAGTGCTTCCTCCTCCGAGGGTGGGGACCGGCGTCGGCGTTCGCTCGACCCGCACTCTCAACTCTCTCATGTTGTTCCTTAAAACTAACTCCTCCCTTTCATCGTTTGAATTTAAATTTTTATTTCCGCTGTACTCCATAATGCTTCATTGGTTGGGGCTTTGCACGAAAGTGGTCAGCCCCGACACCCCACGCTCGAAAGAATGGAAATGTCTTTGACAGATTTTATGGGGGATATAGAAAGTCCACCCGGGCGGAGACCCCTGCACCCGGGTAACCCTAATACGCCGCAGACGGCGGGTGTTGTCCGCGGGTTGGCCGCTAGCGGTCCGACGTACTGGCCGAACACCCACTCCCCCTGCGGGAGAGCGGGGGTGCAGCGCCGCGCGAGGCCCAAAGGGCGCCCCAGCGCATACACATTCAGGGTTTTTTATTGTGGTTTTCCTTCCACTTGGGCCGGCCGGTTAAGGCGAGCCCCCTGGTCCGATGCGATCCGCGAGACATGATCCACGACAATCGCATCGGTTAACAGGTCGCCCGACGGGGAGCCGAAACTCCTAACCAGCAACAGCAACTCGCTGTCGCCGGCCCGCCGCGCAGTGAAGGCTGTACAGCCGTCACCTAAGCGTAAGAATACGCGCCCAAAAAGGCAACAAACTACGTACAAAAGTACACCGGGCTAAAACCCCTTCTCCTCTATCACTACCTATTATTGAGCGACGCCGATCACTGAACAAAAGGCATGACAATTATAGGCGAGTCTTACCGGCGCATCCAACATGGATGGACCGGCAACCCTCGCCCTCCCAATTCGCGATCACCGAGTTATAAGATAAGACTAGAGACGATTGTGCCAAACCGCCTCTAGAAAAATCCTGAAACTCGGCGATTCGGGCCCCCCCGGCACGACAAGCCTTGGGGCCGCAGGAATGGACATCTGCGGTGGGGGGGAACCTAACCTAACCTTTTTTTTTTTTTTTTTTTTTTTTTTTTACTTGGTGAAACCCTTTTACAGGCCCCCGCGCCGGGGCAAGATGGAGTAGTGACGCGGGGAGTGTGGGGGTCGGGTAAAGTCGTTCCCCAATACCCACTAAAACACCAAGGCCCCTTCTGCGCGCGTTGAGCCGGGTACCGGTATGATCCTGTTAAGGACTACTCACCCGTGGCCCGGCTCGCGCATGCCGCGTGGCGTCTCGAAGACGCGCGGCTCTCCTTGGCCGCCACAAGAGTGACGGCGGTTCTCCTAAGCTATTTACACCTATGTACAAATATGTTGCGTAGCGCAGTATGAACGACCACGCGCAACTCTCCTAAGGCGCCCAGACTGATGCCGAAAATATATACAAAATGCCGCGTGGCGCAGCGCAAGCCACGCGCGGCTCTCCACGCGGCACCAGTCTGGCGCCAACTCCCATACGCAGGCGCCAGCCCCGACGAAAGACTATTTACAAAAATTATGTCGCTTAGCGCCACAAAGTGCGCGCGACTCTCCTGAAACGTCGGACTGGCGCCCTGCGCCGATTACGAAAACCAGCGCGAAACAACTATTTACAATTTACACCTAACCTATATATACAAAATATTTACAAAGGCGGACCGAGCGACCCACCGCAGCACGAACCCGCAGCAGTGTCGCCCAGTCCTCAAAAACTCGCCAAAGGCGAGCTGGGCGTGGGCCGCCCTCTCCTCGGACCGGCCTCCGTGAAAACAGTGGCCGGTCGGGTCGGGCCGACTTAAACAAGCCAGCCCTCGGACCGGACTCCGCATCCCATTGCGCAGAGCCCCGCATCCAATTCGTCCCTATTAGCTTCACCTAGGACCGCGTCATGGCCGAGTCACTACTCCGGCCAGGCCAACCGACGCGGTCACGCGGCTACTGAGCCCCCCCGGCACGACAAGCCTAGGGACCCGCGGGAATGGTACATCCGCGGTGGGGGGGAACCTAACCTAACCTAACCTAACCTAACCTAACCTAACCTAACCTAACCTAACCTAACCTAACCTAACCTAACCTAACCTAACCTAACCTAACCTAACCTTTTTTTTTTTTTTTTTTTACTTGGTGAAACCCTTTTACAGGCCCCCGCGCCGGGGCAAGATGGAGTAGTGACGCGGGGAGTGTGGGGGTCGGGTAAAGTCGTTCCCCAATACCCACTAAAACACCAAGGCCCCTTCTTCCACGCAAAGTCCGGGTCGGCATGTATCGGCTTTTCAGCTCTAACCACGCCGACACCGGGGGCGTGCTGCCGCGTGGCGTCGTGAAGACGCGCGGCTCTCCTAGGCCGGCCACTAAAAGTGGCGGCAGTTCTCCTAACTTATATACATATGTACACAAAACTCGCTGCGCAGCACAGAAGCCGCGCGCGATTCTCCTAAGGCGCCCAGACTGATGCCGAAAATATATACAAAATGCCGCGTGGCGCAGCGCAAGCCACGCGCGGCTCTCCACGCGACACCAGTCTGGCGCCAACTCCCATACGCAGGCGCCAGCCCCGACGAAAGACTATTTACAAAATCATGTCGCTTAGCGCCACAAAGTGCGCGCGACTCTCCCTGAAACGTCGGACTGGCGCCCTGCGCCGATTACGAAAACCAGCGCGAAACAACTATTTACAATTTACACCTAACCTATATATACAAAATATTTACAAAGGCGGACCGAGCGACCCACCGCAGCACGAACCCGCAGTGGTGTCGCCCAGTCCTCGAAAACTCGCCATTGGCGAGGTGGGCGTGGGCCGCCCTCTCCTCGGACCGGCCTCCGTGAAAACAGTGGCCGGTCGGGTCGGGCCGACTTAAACAAGCCAGCCCTCGGACCGGACTCCGCATCCCATTGCGCAGAGCCCCGCATCCAATTCGTCCCTATTAGCTTCACCTAGGACCGCGTCATGGCCGAGTCACTACTCCGGCCAGGCCAACCGACGCGGTCACGCGGCTACTGAGCCCCCCCGGCACGACAAGCCTAGGGACCCGCGGGAATGGTACATCCGCGGTGAGGGGGAACCTAACCTAACCTTTTTTTTTTTTTTTACCTGGAGAAACCCATTTACAGGCTCCCGCACCGGGGCAAGATGGTAAAGTGGTGCGGGGAGTGTGGGGGTCGGGTACAGGCGTTCCCCAATACCCACTAAAACTCCAGGGCCCCTTCATTCACGCTGAGTCGGCTAGGCACGGTGTCGGCTTCGCAGCTTTAAGCCGTGCCGTCGCCTGCGTGTTGCCGCGTGGCGCATTGCAAGTGCGCGCGGCTCTGCTATGCGCGTGTGTAAAAGACACGCGCATTTCACCTATTTATATTTACAAGTTATTTACAAAACGAATTGCGGCGAAGGAGTGCGGAAACTGCTATAATAAAATACTACGACAACCACCACACCCCTCACAGCACTTCTTCGCCTACTTGATTGCAAAATTATGTACACAACAACAATATATTTACAAACAAGACAAAACAAGACACTGAATTATATATACATACAAAATCACGAAAGACCCATATATATTTACACACCTATTTGAAAAATACACAAACTATATATACACAAGTATTTTACAACAGCAGGACTCGGGTTAGACCCGCCGCATGAAGTCGCGACGGCGTCGCCCGGTCCGCTTTCTCCTTAATGGCGGGGCCTCGGGGTCTATTTCCCGGGCCCGCTCTACCTCCTCTTTAGACGACATCACCGCCTCGGCGAACGTTTGAACCGCACGCCAACGGCGGCGACTATCATCGCCCCGGACCATCCCCTCGACCAGGTCCGGGAGCGACACGACAAATCCGGGATTATAGACTGCCAGCATGGTCCCCCTCTCGGAGTTCCACGCCGGACAGTCTGACAAAACGTGCTCGGGGCTGTCGATTGCAGCCCCACAATGCAAACAGTTGGGAGAGGCCTCACGGCGCGCCACCTTGTGCAGATAACCGCCGAAACAGCCGTGACCAGTCAGCAGCTGCACAAGGCGGAACGTGAGTGACCCCCCCTTCCTATCTATCCAGTCCTTAAAGACCGGGAGGATTGCCTCCACGGTCCTTCTCCCTACGCGGGTGGTGGCCAGGTCTTGTTGCCACCTATTTATAGTTGCCTCACGGCCTTCTTCCCGCCATCTCTTTACAACGTCGGGTGTTGGCTCATCTCCAGCGCTTCGCACCTGAGCCCTTCTCCAGTATACGTCGGCAAGAGCGAGCGCCTCGTGATACCAGGGGGGCGTACCGGCAAGCACGCTAACCGCGTCGAATGATGCGGTGCGGTACGCCCTCGTTATCCTATTGGAGGTAATCCTCTGCGCCCTTCTCAATGACGCCTTGTTGGCTTCTGAGAGCCCTTGTACGTTGGCCCATATTGGGCATCCGTACGTGGCCTTCGCACGAACAACTCCCGCGAACAGCTTCCGACACGAGCCGCTGGGCCCGCCGAGATTGGGCATGATGCGGCTCAATGCCATGGCTGTTGCGGTGAGTTTGGGAGCCAGGGCGGTGAAGTGGCCCTTGAAGTTCCACTTGGGGTCCAACAGGAGCCCCAAGTACTTAAGCTCCCTGCCCACTGTGATGGGGACTCCTCCAACCATTATTGTTGCTCCTTCTGGTGGAGCTCTCCTATGCCCGTAAAAGGCGATAGCCTGGGACTTCTCCAGAGCAACCCGCAGCCCGAGATTACGGATGCGGGTCACAACCTGGGCGACACCTGCGGTTGCTTTGAGTGACGCCTCCCTGTAAGTTTCACCCTCAGCGACCACGAGCGTATCGTCGGCGTAGCAGATGACGCTTACGCCTCGGATCAACGCCCCTCTCAACACACGGTCGTACCCGATGTTCCACAGGAGGGGGCCTAAAACCGACCCCTGTGGAACACCGCACGCGACGTCGTGACTTTGCCAGCCGTCTCTTCCTGGGTAGAGAATTTGGCGGTTGCGTAGATATTCTGCAACAATTACCCTTAGGTAAGATGGGACATTGTGAAACGCCAAACCCTCCAAAATGGCGTCCCAGGGCAGGGTGTTGAAGGCGTTCGCAATATCCAGCGAAATTGCCAACACCACCCCGCCCTCCGACGTTGTTCTATCTGAAATGTCCCTGAGTCGGGCAAGAGCGTCAATCGTGGACCGTCCCCGGCGGAAGCCGAACTGGCATTCCGACAGGTCCGGCCCCACGGATGAAAGGTGACGGACGATACGAGACGCGATGATGCGTTCGAGCAGCTTGCCCGACTCATTTAACAAGACAATGGGCCTGTATCCCGCAGGCGAATCGACAGGCTTATTCTCCTTTCTTAACAGGACCAGTTTCCCCTTCTTCCATTCAGCAGGAAACTCTCCACTTCTTACACACCTGGTGAACAGGCTTTGGATCCGTTCGAACAAACCATGTGTTATTGCAAGAGCGAGGACCTTCCCGTGGACTCCGTCGGGGCCGGGGGCAGTCCTCCTACTCTGCATCTTCTCCACTGCTACAGCGATTTCGGCCTCTGACACTTCGGGGATCTCGGCCTCCTCAGTGCCATTGGCCGCGTGTCCAGTCCGGTAGTTGGTAAGAGACAAAGGACCCGACCGGGGTGGGAAGAGAGTCGACACAACGGTCGAAAGAAGTGACGGCTCCATCCCGGCGGTTAGAGGTGGGGCCCAGGGGCGCAGTTTGGCCATGACCAACTTATAAGGACGCCCCCAGGGATCAACCTCCAAGGTGTTCAGGAGTTCATCCCAACCTCTATCCTTTGCCTCTCCTATTTCTTTTTGCAAGAGCCTCTTGGCTTCATTGTATGAGGCCTTCAGCCGACCCTCCTCATCCCCTCCGTGAACAGCCGACCGTCTTCTCCTGTAGCGGCTCAGTTGACGTCGAGCCGCTACGCAGTTAGCCCGCAGTTGGGCGAGCTCGCTGCTCCACCAATAAGTGCTGGTCTTAGGCGGCATCGGTCGGGACCTGGACATCGATGCATCCGAAATGGACACCAGAGTCTCTCCGAGCCGAGCCACCTCTTCCCTAATCGACAAGTTATCGGTGGCGGAACACCACGTATTGACGACGGTTGCCACTTCAAGAATCTCCCTATCTAATGTTTTTAGAGCCCATTTTGGGCCAATCTCGTCCGGGATGCGAGTCCGAGTTGGAGGTACAGACGACGAGGGGCGGACGCCGAACCGGATGTAAAGATGGTCCGAAAGCGTCTCCACCCCTGTCAAAACCTCCCAACCCTGGACACGACGAGCGAGGGCGGGGGAAGCAAAGGTCACGTCGATGACCGACCCGCCCTGCTCTCTCACACACGTGAAGGCCGACCCCCTGTTGAGCGGGACCATGTTAACCTCCGAGAGCCACTCGAGGACTAAGTTGCCGCGCGCATCGGTCACTGAGGATCCCCATGCCGTGGATTTGGCATTGAGATCCCCAGCGACCAGCACCTCTAGTGGACCACACCATCTCACCAGGGTGCTCACCTCGAGAAGATAGTTTTCGAAGTCTGCGATAGTTCTGTTGGGCGAAAAATAGACTGCAACTACCGCGACTCTTCCCAGCTTTACAGCGACACACCCATTGCCCTTGACGGATGCTTCAAGATAGAGCGAAGAATCAACCCTGGACGGGACGACAACCGCGACCAAGTTATCTCGGTCGCCGACCCAATCCGTCCTGTCCGGAACCAAATAGGGTTCCGCGACGATGCCGACTTCGATTGACCACTGTGCCAGGCTTTGGACCAATAAGTCTTGGGCTCTGGCGCAGTGGTTTATGTTGGACTGAAGGAATCGTAGGGCCATCCTATTGTTGTCCCACGATCCCTTCAGTCTCCATCAATTCCACGTCCGGTTGTGGTTGACTGCAGGCCTTTCTGGCCGCCATTCTCCTCGTCACTTTCACGCTGGGGGCCGAACAGTTCTTACCCCCCAGCTTGTGATCTGATTTTCTGCTCGCCGCCGCGCACACAGAACAGTGCGGCTTGGCGTTGCAGGAGGCCGCCTTGTGGCCGGACTGGCCACACCTGAAACACATTTGGCTGCGGTCATTCTCAACAGTGCAGCGGCTGGCCACATGACCCTTCTGGAGGCAGCGGTAACACTGCAGCCCCCTGGGCCCCGACACAGTGATCTTGGCGACCACCCAACCAACGAGGAATTTTCCTTCCGTCATCTTCTTTGCCGCAGTAATGGGCACCCGAGCCCATACCGCGTTTAGCCCAGACCAATCTTGCCGCATCTCTCCAACACGAACTTGATCTGCCGAACATCCCGCCTTTGCCACGATCGCCTCCTTAATTTCAGCTGATGTGACTGAGTCATCTAGGCCCGCCACCCGGATGTCGATGGATCGGACGGGCGTAGAGACCTTGACCTCTTTCTCTCCATAAATGTCCCTCAGCTTAGCGGCCAGCGCGCTCGCTTTGGGGTCACTCTCGGCCCCGGGGATTTGTATAATAGTGGCCCCAGTGACCGCTCGTCTAAATTTCACGGACTCGATACCCATCTCACTTAGGTTAATCTTTGTCCTCGCCTCTCTGATGACCTCCGCATATGAGGGGGCCTTGCCCTCGCTGTTTTGAGGGATCGTTAAAACGACGGCCGCAGTCCGAGGCGTCTTCAGCTTGGGCTTGGGCTTAGGTTGCGCCGGCCTAGACTTAGTCTTAGCGGGTGCCCTCGAACGAGAAGTTGCCGTTCTCTCCTTTCTCACTCTGTCGCGCGCCTGAAAGCCGCTTGACTTCGTGGGGAGCGTTTCCTTAGCTGGAGGCGCTTTCTGCGCATTCTGGCGTCCCTTCTTGGTCACCCTGACCCATCCGCTCTCTTCCGCGTCAGGGTTGGGTGGCCGCGAAGGGGGGCCTGATTTAGAGGGGGCAGCGGGGGCCGGCGGGCGCGCGGCGGCAGTAGCCGACTTGGCGTTCCCACCGTCTCCCGGTGCTTTCTTATTTGTCTTCTTCTTCTTCTTACTCTTTTCTTTTGTTGCAGGAGCGGGACCTGCTGTGAACGAGACCTCGGGGACTTCGAGTGCCATCGGAGCCGCCGAAGCAGCAACGACGGGAGCCGACGCTACCGGTGAGTAAGATTTTTCCTTATTATTTCCTATTTCTTTCCTTTTCTTGTCCGCTGCTAGAGGGGGGCGAAGTCGCGGCGCTGGACTGAGTCGCGGCTCCAAACCCTCTATCCGGGCGTTAATTCTATCCCCTACATTTCTGTAGATTCGGGCCTCAAATTCCTCTAGGTCCAGTGATTGTGTCTGCACAGGGGGCCCCTTCGACATCTGGAGCTGGAATCCCTCCATCTGCTTCCGGAGCTCCCCGACCTCTCGACGAAGACGGTCGTTATCTTCGCGCAGTTGTCTTGTTTCCTCAGAGAGGGTCTGTTGCGCTAGAACTGCTGCATCATCTTTAATTGCCTTTGCGGCATCTTTCAGGGCGCGCACAAAGGTCCCCTTAAGATTCGAGGAACCCCTGGCCACCCTGGTTACAACTTCGACGCTAGCCTCAATGCGTTTTAGTGCATTGGCTGCCGTGTTCACTTCGACATTTGTGGCAGACCCGCTCGGGGCCGCCTCCGACCCAACCGTCGGCGACAGCGCCGACCGGGTTCTGCGGGCCTCCGCGACCGACTCCAAAAGTTCAGCTTCAGCGCGGGCCTTCAACTCATCCTCTTTGGCCTTCAGATATGCCTGTTTGGCCGCAGCGAGACCGACGTATTCGCCCGTTGTGGGCGGACGGCCTCTTCTTTCCACCTTCTTTGTCGTCTTCATCGGGGTGTCGGTAGAACTCCCCTCATCCGACGCTCTTCCACGTTTACGCCTCCGTTCTGACCAGAAGCGGCTAGCGGGCAGGTCTATAGACTCACCGCTCTCATACCCGGCTCGGTGGATCGATGTGTCAGATGGCACGCTGACCATCGATCCACTGTCCGAGTCCGACAAACGATGCACCCTTACAGTGCTTCCTCCTCCGAGGGTGGGGACCGGCGTCGGCGTTCGCTCGACCCGCACTCTCAACTCTCTCATGTTGTTCCTTAAAACTAACTCCTCCCTTTCATCGTTTGAATTTAAATTTTTATTTCCGCTGTACTCCATAATGCTTCATTGGTTGGGGCTTTGCACGAAAGTGGTCAGCCCCGACACCCCACGCTCGAAAGAATGGAAATGTCTTTGACAGATTTTATGGGGGATATAGAAAGTCCACCCGGGCGGAGACCCCTGCACCCGGGTAACCCTAATACGCCGCAGACGGCGGGTGTTGTCCGCGGGTTGGCCGCTAGCGGTCCGACGTACTGGCCGAACACCCACTCCCCCTGCGGGAGAGCGGGGGTGCAGCGCCGCGCGAGGCCCAAAGGGCGCCCCAGCGCATACACATTCAGGGTTTTTTATTGTGGTTTTCCTTCCACTTGGGCCGGCCGGTTAAGGCGAGCCCCCTGGTCCGATGCGATCCGCGAGACATGATCCACGACAATCGCATCGGTTAACAGGTCGCCCGACGGGGAGCCGAAACTCCTAACCAGCAACAGCAACTCGCTGTCGCCGGCCCGCCGCGCAGTGAAGGCTGTACAGCCGTCACCTAAGCGTAAGAATACGCGCCCAAAAAGGCAACAAACTACGTACAAAAGTACACCGGGCTAAAACCCCTTCTCCTCTATCACTACCTATTATTGAGCGACGCCGATCACTGAACAAAAGGCATGACAATTATAGGCGAGTCTTACCGGCGCATCCAACATGGATGGACCGGCAACCCTCGCCCTCCCAATTCGCGATCACCGAGTTATAAGATAAGACTAGAGACGATTGTGCCAAACCGCCTCTAGAAAAATCCTGAAACTCGGCGATTCGGGCCCCCCCGGCACGACAAGCCTTGGGGCCGCAGGAATGGACATCTGCGGTGGGGGGGAACCTAACCTAACCTAACCTAACCTTTTTTTTTTTTTTTTTTTTTTACTTGGGGAAACCCTTTTTAGCGGGCCCCCGCGCCGGGGCAAGATGGTGAAATGGCGCGGGGAGTGTGGGGGTCGAGGCCGGAGTGCAATGGCCCCCCTACCCACTAAAACCCCAAGGCCCCTTCATCCACGCTGAGTCCGGCTAGGCATGTTTCGGCTTCGCAGCTCTGACCATGCCGTAGCCGTGCGTGTTGCCGCGTAGCGCTTGCGAATGCGCGCGGCTCTGCTATGCGCGTGTAAAGTGCACGCGCAGTTCTCCTATTTATATTTACAATTATTTACAAACATAACAAAGTGCGGCGAAGGAGTGCGATGACTGCCAAAATAAAAATTATGAACAACTACCACACCCTTAACAGCACCTCTTCGCCTGAATTATTTACATATTTACAAGATACAACAAAATAACAACATATATATAAGACAACAATTATTTACAGAACCCAAACAAAAGACAACAAATATATATGTACAGCACCAAATGAAAATACAATTATAAACACAGTATTAACAAACTGCAGAACTCGGGTTAGACCCGCCGCAAGAAATCGCGACGGCGTCGCCCGGTCCGCTTTCTCCTAATTGGCGGGGCCTCGGGGTCAATCTCCCGGGCCCGCTCTACTTCCTCTTTAGATGAAATCACCGCCTCGGCGAACGTTTGTACCGCCCGCCAGCGGCAGCGACTATTATCGCCCCGAACCATCCCCTCGACCAGGTCCGGGAGCGACACGACAACTCCGGGATTGAAGACTGCCAGCATGGTCCCCCTCTCGGAGTTCCACGCCGGACAGTCTGACAAGACATGTTCGGGGCTGTCGATTGCAGCCCCGCAATGTAAGCAGTTCGGAGAGGCCTCACGGCGCGCCACCTTGTGCAGATATCCGCCGAAACAGCCGTGGCCTGTCAGCAGCTGCACAAGGCGGAACGTGAGTGGTCCCCCCTTCCGCTCGATCCATTCCTTCAGGACTGGGAGTATCGCCTCCACAGTCCTTCTTCCTACGCGGGTGGTGGCCAGATCTTGTTGCCACCTACTTATAGTTGCCTCACGGCCTTCTTCCCGCCACCTTTTTACAAGTTCAAATGTTGGCTCATCACCAGCGCCTCGCGCCCGAGCCCGTCTCCAGTACACATCTGCCAGAGAGAGCGCCTCATGATACCAAGGGGGCGTACCAGCTAGCACACTCACCGCGTCAAATGATGCAGTGCGGTACGCCCTCGTTATCCTGTTGGAAGTTATTCTCTGCGCCCTTCTCAGACACGCCTTGTTGGCTTCTGAGAGCCCTTGTTCGTTAGCCCATATTGGGCATCCGTACGTGGCCTTCGCACGAACAACTCCCGCAAACAGCTTCCGGCACGAGCCGCTGGGCCCGCCGAGATTGGGCATGATGCGGCTCAATGCCATGGCTGTTGCGGTGAGTTTGGGAGCCAGGGCGGTGAAGTGGCCCTTGAAGTTCCACTTGGGGTCCAAAAGAAGCCCCAAGTACTTAAGCTCCCTACCCACTGTGATGGGGACTCCACCCACCATTATTGTAGCTCCTATCGGTGGAGCTCTTCTATGTCCGTAAAAGGCGATTGCCTGGGACTTTTCCAGGGCAACCCGCAGCCCAAGGTTGCGGATGCGGGTCACCACTTGGGCGACACCTGCGGTTGCTCTAAGTGACGCCTCCCTATATGTATCACCTGTGGCCACCACGAGCGTGTCGTCGGCGTAACAAATGACACTTACGCCTCGGATCAACGCTCCTCTTAAAACGCGGTCATACCCAATGTTCCACAGGAGTGGGCCTAAAACCGACCCCTGTGGAACACCGCATGCGACGTCGTGACTTTGCCACCTGTCCCTTCCTGGGTAGAGGATTTGGCGGTTGCGTAGGTATTCTGCAACAATGTCCCTTAAGTAGGGTGGGACATTATGAAATGCCAAACCCTCCAGAATGGCGTCCCAGGGCAGAGTGTTGAAGGCGTTCGCAATATCCAGCGAAATTGCCAACACCACCCCGCCCCCCGCCGTTGTCATATCCGAGATGTCCCTGAGTCGGGCAAGAGCGTCGATCGTGGACCGTCCCCGGCGGAAGCCGAATTGGCATTCCGACAGGTCCGGCCCCACGGATGAAAGGTGGCGAACAATGCGAGACGCGATGACGCGCTCAAGCAGCTTGCCCGACTCATTCAACAATACTATCGGCCTGTAACCCGCAGGCGAGTCGACAGGCTTATTGTCCTTCCTGAGCAAAACCAGTTTCCCCGTTTTCCATTCTGCCGGGAACTCTCCGCTTCTCAAGCACCTGGTGAAGAGGTTTCTGATCTGCTCGAATAGTCCGTGAGTTATGACTAGAGCGAGTACCTTCCCGTGGACTCCGTCGGGGCCAGGGGCAGTCCTCCTACTCTGCATTTTCTCTACTGCCACAGCAATTTCGGCCTCTGACACTTCGGGGATCTCGGCATCCCCGGTGCCGTTGGCCGTGTGTCCAGTCCGGTCATTAGTGAGAGACAAGGGACCCGACCGGGGTGGGAAGAGTGTCGACACTACGGTCGAAAGAAGTGACGGCTCCATCCCGGCGGTTAGAGGTGGGGCCCAGGGGCGCAGTTTGGCCATGACCAGCTTATAGGGACGCCCCCAGGGATCAACCTCCAAGGTGTTCAGGAGTTCATCCCAACCTCTATCCTTTGCCTCTCCTATCTCTTTTTGTAAGAGTCTCTTGGCTTCATTGTATGAGGCCTTCAGACGGCCCTCCTCGACCCCTCCATGAACAGCCGATCGTCTTCTCCTGTAGCGGCTCAGTTGACGTCGAGCCGCTACGCAGTTAGCTCGCAGTTGGGCGAGCTCGCTGCTCCACCAATAGGTGCAGGTCTTGGGCGGCATCGGTCGGGACCTGGACATCGATGCATCCGAAACGGACACCAGAGTCTCTCCGAGCCGAGCCACCTCTTCCCTGATTGACAGATTTTCGGTGGCGGAGCACCATGTATCGACGACGGTTGCCACTTCGAGAATTTCCCTGTCTAATGTTTTGAGCGCCCACTTTGGGCCAATTTCGTCCGGAATACGAGTCTGTGTTGGAGACGCAGACGACGAGGGGTGGACGCCGAACCGGATGTAGAGATGGTCCGAAAGCGTCTCCACCCCTGTCAGAACTTCCCAACCTTGGACACGACGAGCAAGGGCGGGGGACGCAAAAGTCACGTCGACGATCGACCCGCCCTGCTCTCTAACACATGTAAAAGTTGATCCCCTGTTGAGTGGAGACATTCCTACTTCCGAAAGCCACTCTAGAACCAGATCTCCACGAGCATCGGTCACTGGGGACCCCCACGCCGAAGACTTGGCGTTGAGATCCCCAGCAACCAGCACCTCTAGTGGCCTGCACCAGCTCACAAGGGCGCTCACCCCCAAAAGGTAATTTTCGAATTCGGCGATAGATCGGTTGGGCGAGAAATAGACCCCGACTACCGCCAAACTACCCAGTTTCACCGCCACACACCCATTGCCCTTCATTGATTGTGTTACTGCGATTGGGGAATCAGCCCTGAAGGGGGCGACGACCGCGACCACACTCTCCCTATCTCCGACCCAATCCGTTCTGTTCGGTATCAGATACGGTTCTGCTACAATTCCGACATCGGTAGACCACTGTGCCAGGCTTTGGACCAATAGATCTTGGGCTCTGGCGCAGTGGTTCAAGTTACACTGCAGAAATCGTAGGGCCATTACGATTGTTGTCCCACGATCTCTGCAGTCTCCATCATTTCCACGTCCGGCTGTGGATTTTTCCCGCTGGCCTTTCTGGCCGCCGTTCGTCTTGTCATTTTAACGCTGGGGGCCGAACAGTTTTTTCCCCCCAGCTTATGATCTGGTTTCCTGCCCGCTTTAGCGCATATAGCACAATGCGGTTTGGCGGTGCAGGAGATCGCCTTGTGGTCTGGCTGGCCACATCTATGGCACAGCAGGCTGCGGTCGCTCTCAGCAGTGCAGCGGCTGGCCACATGGCCCTTTCGGAGGCAGCGGAAACACTGCAGCCCCCGGGGCTCCGAAAGAGTTACTTTGGCGGACACCCAGCCGATCAAAAATCTCCCCTGCATAATCTTTTTCGCGGCCGTTATGGGCACACGAGCCCACGCCGCGTAGAGTCCCGACCAGTCTTGTCGTAATTCACCGACGCGGACCTGTTCGGACGGACACCCTGCTTTCTCCACGATGGCCTCTTTGATTTCGGCCGATGTGACTGAATCGTCCAGCCCCGCCACACGGATGTCCGTGGATCTGACAGGCCTGGAGACCTTTATGTCCCTTTCTCCATATATGTCCCTCAGCTTGGCGGCTAGCGCGTCCGCTTTGGGATCGTCTTCGGCCCCGGGGATTTGTATTATCGCAGCCCCGGTGACCGCGCGCCGAAATTTAACTGATTCGATTCCGACGTCGCTTAATTTAATTTTAGATCGAGCCTCCTTAATTGCCTCTGCATATGTAAGGCCGTTGCCCTCGCTGTTCTGAGGGATCGTTAACACGATGGCCGCAGTCCGAGGTGTCTTCAGTTGTCTGGGCTTGGGCCGCGCTGGCTTGGAAGCCTTAGCGGGCGCCCTTGAGCGTGAGCTCGCTCCCTTCTCCTTCCTATCCCTATCACGGGCCTGGAACCCGCTCGACTTAGTGGGGAGCGCTTCCTTATTTAGAGGCGCCTTCTGCGCATTCGGGCGTCCCTTCTTGGTCACCCTCACCCATCCGCTCTCTTCCGCGTCAGGGTTGGGTGGCCGCGAAGGGAGGTCCGTCCTTTTGGAGGCAGCGGGGGCCGGCGGGGGCGCAGCAGCAACAGCTACTTTAGCACCTCCACCGCCTCCCGGTGTCTTCTTGTTCTTCTTCTTTTTTCCCTTCTTGCTAATTCCTTTTTCTGTTGCAGGAGCAGAACCTGCTTCAACGAGTACCTCGGGATCCTCGAGAGCCGCGGGAGCCGCCGGAGCAGCAACTACGGGAGCCGAGGACACCGGTAAGTTGGTTCTTCTATCTTTCTTTTTACTGTCCGCTGCTAGTGGGGGTCGAAGTCGCGGCGCGGGATTGAGCCGCGGCTCCAGCCCCTCAAAGCGGGCGTTCATTCTTGCACCTACATTACTGTATATCCGGGCCTCTAGTTCTTCAAGGTCCGGTGCTTGCGTCTGTACAGGGGGCCCCTTCGACATCTGGAGCTGGAATTCCTCCATTTGTTTCCGGAGCTCCCCAACCTCTCGACGAAGGCGCTCGTTGTCGTCGCGCAATTGCCGTGTTTCCTCGGAGAGGGTCTGCTGCGCTAGAAATGCAGTGTCGTCTTTGATTGCCTCTGCGGCGTCTTTGAGGGCACGCACAAAGGTCCCCTTAAGATTGGAGGAACCCCTGGCCACCCTAGTCACAACTTCGAGGCTAGCCTCAATGCGTTTCACTGCATTGGCTGCCGTATTTACTTCGGTATTCACCGCAGACCCGCTCGGGGCCACCTCTGACCCAACCGTCAGCGACAGCGCCGAACGGGTCCTGCGGGCCTCCGCGACTGACTCCAATAATTCGGCTTCAGCGCGGGCCTTCAATTCCTCATTTTTGGCCTTTAAGTAGACCTGTTTAGCCGCCGCCAGACCGACATATTCACCAGTCGTAGGTGGACGACCTCGTCTCTCTATTCTCTTCGTTGTCTTGGACGGGGTGTCCGTTGAACTCCCCTCGTCCGACGATCTCAACCTCTTTAGCCTGCGCTCCGACCAGAACCGGCTCTTTTGCGCGTCATTCGACTCGCAGCTATCGTACCCGGCTCGGTGGATCGATGAGTCAGATGGTACACTGACCATCGATCCACTGTCCGAGTCTGACAACGTTTCTACCGCCTTTGAGCGGCCCGAAACACTAACTTCCCCGAGGGTGGGGACCGGCGTCGGCGTACGCTCGATCCTCACTCTCAACTCCTTCCCTTCACTTAAAACTAACTCCCTTCTTACGTCTTTTGGATTTTTCTTTCTGTTGTACTCCATCATAATCTCCAAGGTGGGGCTTTGCACGAATGTGGTCAGCCCCGACATCCACGCCCGTAGAAATGAATGTCTTTAGACAGTTTAATGGGGGATATACGAAGTCCACCCGGGCGGAGACCCCTGCACCCGGGTAACCCTGATACACCGTGGACGGCGGGTGTTGTCCGCGGGTTGGCCGCTAGCGGTCCGACGTACTGGCCGAACACCCACTCCCCCTGCGGGAGAGCGGGGGTGCAGCGCCGCGCGAGGCCCATAGGGCGCCCCAGCGCATACACATTCAGGGTTTTTTATTGTGGTTTTCCTTCCACTTGGGCCGGCCGGTTAAGGCGAGCCCCCTGGTCCGATACGATCCGCGAGACATGATCCACGACAATCGTATCGGTTAACAGGTCGCCCGACGGGGAGCCGAAACTCCTAACCAGCAGCAGCAACTCGCTGCCGCCGGCCCGCCGCGCAGTGAAGGCTGTAAAGCCGTCACCTCCGCGTAAAGAATACGCGCCCAATAGGGCTACAAACTACGTACAAAAGTACCACGGGCTAAGACCCTTCTTCACTTTCAACACCTATTTTCAAGAGACGCCGATCACTCAAACAATAGGCGTGAAACTTAAAGGCGAGTCTTACCGGCGCATCCAAAATGGATGGACCGGCAACCCTCGCCCTCCCAATTCGCGACCACCGAGTTATAAGACAGAAATAGGGACGATTGTACCATAAACCGCCCCTATAAAAGTCTTGAAACTCGGCGGTTCGGGCCCCCCCGGCACGACAAGCCTTGGGGCCGCAGGAATGGACATCTGCGGTGGGGGGGAACCTAACCTTTTTTTTTTTTTTTTTTTTTTTTTTTTACTTGGGGAAACCCTTTTTAGCGGGCCCCCGCGCCGGGGCAAGATAGCAAAGTGGCGCGGGGAGTGTGGGGGTCGAGGCCGGAGTGCAATGGCCCCCCTACCCACTAAAACCCCAAGGCCCCTCCAAAGCGCTTGATGAGCTGGGACGTGGAATAAACCTTGTAGGGTCGTCGCCCACGCCCCTCCTCGCGCTCGCCGCTTGGCGCTAAGTTGCGCGCGGCTCTCCTAGGCGTCATTGAATGACGCAGTTCTCCATATTTACAAATTGAATTATTTACAAAATTAGCCATGAGTGGCGAAGGAAGGTGAGTACTGCAATTAACAAGATAGAATGAAAACGACTGGACCCTCCCCCTTAGCCACCCGACTTCTTCTCATGGCCGTTTATGTACACGATATGATTATATACACAAACTATTAACACAATAAATATTTATATACAAAAGACATTATTTACAACGGAGACTAGACATGCCGCTGAAAGTCGCGGCGGCGTCTCCCCGCTCTTTTCCTCCTTATTGGCGGGGCCGCGGGGTTGATTTCCCGGGCCCGCTCGTGCTCTTCCTTGGCTGGCATGACTGCTTCGGCGAAGGCCTCCACAGCCCGCCAGGAGTGTTCGTCCCGAACCATGGCCGCGACCAGGTTCGGAAGCGATAGGTCAGGTCCGGTGATAGTCCGGAGGGCGCTCCTTGCGGAGTCCCACGCTGGACATTCTTCTATGGTGTGCTGCGGGGTATCAGGAGTGCTCCCGCAGTGATGGCATATGGGGGTGGCTTCCCGGCGCGCGACTTTGTACAGGTAACTGCCAAAGCAGCCGTGGCCGGTCAGCAGCTGAACGAGATGGTACGTCAGCGACCCCCATTGCCTATCTATCCAAGAACGAAGAACGGGTCGTAAGGCCTCGAGAGTCCTCAGCCCCGCTCTTGCTGTAGTCAGGTCGTTCTCCCAGTTTTGGATGGCAAGATCTCTGCCCTCGGCTCTCCATGCCTTTACAATTTCGGGAGCCGGTTCATTTCCGTTTGTTCGGGACTGATCCCTTCTCCAATATATTTCGCCCAAGGCGGCCGCATCGTGGTACCACGGGATCGTACCGGCTATTGCGCACACTGCATCAAAAGACGCAGTGCGGTACGCCCGTGCCACCCGAATTGATGTGATCCGCTGCGACCGCCTGAGCACAACCCTGTTTTGGGCGTTCAGACCCAAATTGTTTGCCCATATCGGACAGCCATACAGGGCCTTGGCCCTTACGACACCCGCGTACAGTCTCCGGCACAAGTCGCGCGGCCCGCCAATGTTGGGCGTTATGCGACTTAGTGCGGTTGCCGTCGCTGTAAGTTTCGGCGCCAACGCTGAAAAATGCGCCTTGAAATTCCATCTGGAGTCGAGGACAAGGCCCAAATATTTGAGCCGAGTCCCGACCCCAATGGGTACTCCTCCTATAACAATTTGCGCGCCCGATGGTGGGGGCCTGCGCGGGCCGTGGAAGGCCATAGCTTCAGACTTGTCAAGGGCGACCCGCAGCCCCAATTCGCGAATGCGGGCCACCACTTGAGCTACACCTGCGGTGGCTTTAAGAGACGCCTCCCGAAAGTCCTTGCCCGATGCTACGACGAGGGTGTCGTCCGCGTAGCATAAAACTTGCACACCGCGGATCAACACCCCCCGTAGGACTTTGTCGTACCCGATGTTCCACAGGAGTGGGCCTAGAACCGACCCCTGTGGAACACCGCATCTGACCTGATGTCTACACCAATCATCCCTGCTAGGATAGATAATGTGCCGGTTACTAAGATAATCGGCAATAATCTTTATAAGGTACGACGGCACTCTGTGAAATTGGAGGCCGTGAATTATCGCGTCCCAGGGCAGGGTGTTGAATGCGTTCGCAATGTCAAGAGACACCGCGATCACCACCCCGCCCTTTGACACCGTTTCTTCAGAAATGCCCCTGAGGCGGGCAATAGCGTCGATGGTGGACCTTCTCTGCCGGAAGCCAAATTGGCAGTCCGACAGGTCCGGCCCATCAGATGTTAATTGACGCGTGATACGCGTTGCTATGACGCGTTCGAATAGTTTGCCCGCCTCGTTGAGCAATACAATGGGCCTGTATGCAGATGGTGATTCCGCAGGCTTTCCATCTTTGCGAAGCAGGACCAATCGCCCCGTTTTCCAATTTTTGGGGAATATCCCATCCCTAAGACATTGGGTCATTAGAGTCCGAAGCCTCTCGTCTAGTCCGAACCGCAGCGATAGGGCCAGGACTTTCCCGTGGAGACCGTCCGGTCCCGGCGCAGTCTTCTTCGCTGTCAACCTATCCACTGCGGCATCAAGCTCCGCCTCGGACACCTCGGGCACCTCGATCCCCCGGGCGTCTTCGGCAGGTCTCCTGGTCCATTCCGATGTTGAAGTCGAAGGGGATAGGCACGGCGGGAACAGCGCCGCCACGACTGTGGACAGCAGCGACGGCTCCATTCCGGCCGTTACGGGCGGGGCCCAGGGACGCAGTTTGGCCATGACCGCTTTATACGGCCGTCCCCAGGGATCGAGTTCCAGGGTGGAAAGGAACTCTTCCCACGCCCGTTCCTTCGCTTCGCCAATCTCCTTTTTAAGGGTCTTTTTAGCCCGTTGGAATTCCGCACGCAATCGGATCTCTTCCTCTCCCCCAATTATCGCACGTCTTCTTCGTCTGTATCGTCTAAGGCGCCTACGTGCCGCCGAACAGACCTTGCGAAGTCGGTCCAGCTCCGCAGACCACCAATAGGCATGGTCGCGGCGTGGCATTGGTCGGGACTTAGCCATGGAGGCGCTCGAGACGTTATTGAACGCTTCCGCCAGCCGAACCGACTCCTCATCCACCGTCCTTGTACCGGTGGCAGAACACCAGGACTCAACAATTGTGGCCACCTCTAGAACGTCCCTGTCAAGGGATTTGAGGGCCCATTTGGGGCCAACTTCTTCGGGAATGTGTTCCGGGACCGGAGGCACCGACGACAAGGGGCGGACACTCATACGGATATACCGATGGTCTGAGAGCGTTTCCACCCCTGTCATCACTCTCCAGTCCCGAACACGTTGGGCGAGGGCGGGAGTCGCAAAGGTGACGTCCACTACCGATCCGCCTTGCTCTCTGATGCAGGTGTGTGCCGTGCCTATATTTAGTGGGACCAAGTTAAGTTCCGCCAGCCACTCTAGGACGATGTCACCCCGGGCGTCAGTCACCGAGGATCCCCATGCCGTAGATTTGGCATTGAGATCCCCGGCGACCAGCACGTTCAGCGGGCTACACCATCGGATCAAGGATGTTAGATCGCTCAGAAAGATTTCAAATTCCGGGAGTGGCCGGTTCGGAGAGAAATAAACCCCCACCACAGCCAGATTTTCAAACTTGGCGGCCACACAACCGTGGCCGCGTCTCGTCGCTCCGATGTTTAGTGGCGAATCATTATTGGCCGAGACGACGATGGCAACTAAGCCGTCTCCATCGCCAACCCAATCACTCCTGTTAGGGACCAGGTATGGCTCCGCTGCAATTCCTACGTTGATACCCCACTGCGCCAGACTCTGGTTGTAAAGGTCCTGAGCTCTGGCGCAGTGGTTTAAGTTGGATTGTAAAATTTGTAGGGCCATCCTAATTACCTACAATCGCTTCAGTCTCCATTGCTTCCCCGCTTGGCTGGGGGGGTGCCTTATTTCGTGGCACTCTCTTGGGCACCCGTTTTTTAGGGGCCGAGCATGACGGTCCACCCAGTCGGTGTTCCGATTTTTTACCCAGTGCAGAGCAGATACTGCACTGGGGCTTGTCTGTACATTCAGCTGCCCTGTGGCCGGGTTTCCCGCAGCGCAGGCACAGCTGGCTCCTGTCTTCGGCCGAGCAGCGGCCCGCGACGTGTCCACTCTCGAGACACCTGTAACACCTCAGGTCTCGAGGTTTTTGTATCGCGACGCGTGCCGCCACCCAACCGATAAGCATCCTTCCCTTTGTTAGCTTCATTGCGGCCTCGACTGGACATGTGACCCAGGCCGTGAACAGCCCGCTTCTATCCGGGCGGACGCCGCTCACCCGCACGTGATCCGCCGGACATTCGCCCTTGGAGGAGACCGCCTTCTTGACGTCATCTGCAGTTACCGAGTCGTCCAGACCAGAGATCCGGACGCTCGTGGACCTGTAGGGTCTGGCGATTTTAATGCCATCCCTATTCAACGCCTCCTGCAACTTCTTTGCGAGGTTATCAGCAACTTCATCCTTTCCGGTTCCGGGGATCTGCAAGATTGCAGCCCCGGTGACACCTCGACGGAACCTGACCGACTCTAGGCCAAGGCCATTAAGGTCCACCTTTTGTCTGGCTTCCCTCATGACATCGGCGTAGGTCAGTCCCTTCTCCTCCGCGTCCTTTGTCAATGTTATCGTCACTGCCGACGATCGGGGCGTCTTGAGTTTGGGCGTTTTACCCGAACGCGACTGCACCCGAGATCTCTTTTTGTTTTCCTGCGCCTGAAGCGCCTTCGACTTTGACGGAGGCGCCTTAGATTGCGCCTTTTCCTTTTCTGGACGTCCCCTTTTGCCCACTTTCACCCAAGCACTTTCTTGAGTTTCGGGATTTGGTGGGCGAGAGGGGAGGTTCTTTTGGGAGGGGGCAGTTGGAACAGGTGGGTGTGAGGTGTTTGAGGTGGACGGAACCACCGACGATACCCCTCCACTTTTTCCAGCTGTCTTCTCCTTTTTCTTCTGTTTTTGCTTTTTATTGACCTTCTTCTTTTCTGTTTCAGGTACAGCATCCATGTCCATGGCATTCACCTCCGGAGTCGCGTGAGCAGCATCCGGGGACGGTGCACGGGCCGCTGGAGCAGCAGGTAAGTTTTTTGCTATGTCCTTATTATTCTTCTTCTTGTCCGCCGCTAAGGGGGGACGGAGTCGCGGCGCGGGCATGAGCCGCGGCTCCAGCCCCTCGAAGCGAGCGTTCATTCTGGCGCCGATATTATTGTAGATTCGGGCCTCAAACTCTTCCATGTTAGGTATTTGCGCCTGCGGCGGGGGACTCTTCAGGACCTGGAGTTGAAGCTCCTTCATTTGGCCCTGTATTTCCCCTAACTGCTGGCGGAGACGCTCGTTGTCCTCGCGCAGCACCCGCGTTTCCTCTGAGAGGGTCTGCTGCGCGAGCACTAGGGAATCTTCTTTTATAGCCTTTGCGGCATCTTTTAGGGCGCGCACAAAGGTCCCCTTCAAATTGGAGGAACCCCTGGCCACCTTGTTCACTATTTCGAGACTTGCCTCGATCCTCTTCAGCACAACAGTCGTCGTGTCTGGTCCGGTGTTCATAGCAGACCCGCTCGGAGCCGCCTCTGACCCAACCGTCAGCGACAGCGCCGACCGGGTCCTGCGGGCCTCCGCCACCGAGTCCATTAACTCAGCCTCGGCGCGGGCTTTGAGCTCTTCATCTTTGGCCTTCAGATATAGCTGTTTGGCCGCTGCAAGGCCGACGTAATCTCCAGTTGTTGGAGGCCTGCCTCGCCCTCTTCTCTTTCGCTCTGTGGAGGCGGGGGTGTCTGTGGAACTACCCCCACTCTCGCTCTCTCTTCCCCTTTTCGATCCGGGTCTTAAGTCCCAGAACCGGTTCGGACTTGCGTCCAACGACTCCACTGATCCGAATCGGTTCGCCGAGGCTGTGGACGACACACTAACCATCGACGAATCCGAGTCGGACAACCGCGCCACCGCGCCTTCAACCGCTGAGGATGGTACCGGGGTCGGAGTCCGGTCCAGCACCACTCGCAGCTCCCTATCTTTCACACTCTCCTTCCCAACTTCAACATTTAATTTTAATTTATTTTTATTTTGGATCATTATCATGCGAGGGGTGTGGCTCCCCACTCCTGAGTATGAGGAGCCACGTAATACTTCTTGGGGGAAATAAAACGTCCACCCGAGCGGAGACCCCGCGCCCGGGTAACCCAAATACCGCCTGGAGGTTGGGAGGTGTCCAGGGGTTGGCCACTAGTGGCCCGACAGACTGGCCGAGCACCCACTCCCCCTGCGGGAGAGCGGGGGTGCAGCGCCGCGCAAGGCCCCTCAGGGCGCCCCAACGCATGCACATTCAGGGTTTTTTATTGTGGTTATTCCTTCCACTTGGGCCGGCCGATTAAGGCGAGCCCCCTGGCCCAATGCGATCCGCGAGACATGTCCACGTCAACCACAAAGGGTAACAGGTTTGCCCGACGGGGGGTCTGCAATAGACCCCTAACCGACGACGACATCTCGCCGCCGCGGCCCGCCGCGCCGCGGTACTACCACAACCGCTACAGCCGTGATGTACACACCACCATACTACGCTGCAAAGCAGCCGCTGGTTTTGAAAACCTCTCCAATTCGCGCTTGAGACGCGTTCGGCCCATCAGCCGTCTCCATTGTCCGGCTCCCGTGTCGTCTTCGGAAGCTGGACTCCCTGTTCGCTTCACCGGTTCGTTGAAAGTATCGCAGAATTAGTCCACAGACAACCTAAGACTTTGAAAACTAACAACTCGCCGGCTACTGAGCCCCCCCGGCACGACAAGCCCAGGGAACCGCAGGAATGACCATCTGCGGTGGGGGGGGGGGGAACCTAACCTAACCTAACCTAACCTAACCTAACCTAACCTAACCTAACCTAACCTAACCTAACCTAACCTAACCTAACCTAACCTTTTTTTTTTTTTTTTTTTTTTTTTTTTTACCTGGAGAAACCCATTTACAGGCCCCCGCACCGGGGCAAGATGGTAAAGTGGTGCGGGGAGTGTGGGGGTCGGGTACAGGCGTTCCCCAATACCCACTAAAACTCCAGGGCCCCTTCAACGCACTGGGACAGGGCAAGGTGTCAGCGAACCATTACACTTCAGCCCTGTCAATGTGCTTGTCGCGTAGCGCCTAAACAGCGCGCGACACTCCACGGATATATACAAGAATATTTACATCAGCACATTAAGTGCGAAAACTCCACGATATATATACAACCCTATATATACAAGCATCCTGCACAATAGTGCTAAGACTGCTAAAACAAAATTGATTATAAAACAACACCAACAATTGTATATAAAATCATCAACAAACTCCTATTTACATAAATATTTACATAACGCGCCCAGCGAATCTTCGCCGGCGCCCGCCAATTCTTCTACGCCTAATAGGGTTCGAGGAGGGATCATCCTCTCTCACCCGTTCAGCATCCTCCTTAATTTTGAGGACCCCCTCTGAGAAGGCCTGGAAAGCCCTCCAAGTCGAGTCCGTGTCGCTGTCGACCATGCATTTGACGATGGTCGGCAGCGAGAAGTCCAATCCGGTGGGTATCGTCAACAGCAAGGAACTCCTTTCGGAGTCCCAAGCCGGACAGTCAAACAACGTGTGGTTGGCGTTGTCAGTCGCCGAACCACAATGATGGCAGACAGAAGACCCCTCCCGTCCGGCGATCTTGTGCAGATAACTGCCGAAGCAGCCGTGCCCGGACAGCATCTGCACAAGCCGGAACGTGAGGTGCCCCCATCGCCGGTCAAGCCACTGTGGGAGTACTGGCCGGATGGCCGTAATCGTCCAGGAACCGACGCGTGAAGACGCCAGTTCGTCACTCCACGATCGAACAACCCATTCTTTGCTGTTTCTCCTCCATTCTTCTACAAGTTCAGGGGCTGGCTCAATACCTCTACTCCTTGAGCGAGCCCGGCGCCAGTAGACATCTGCCAGGGCAGCCGCCTCGAGATGCCAGGGCGCGGTACCGGCTATAACACACACGGCGTCAAAAGATACCGTGCGGTACGCCCTCGCGACCCTGATGGCTAACCTAACCTAACCTAACCTAACCTAACCTTTTTTTTTTTTTTTTTTTTTTACCTGGAGAAACCCATTTACAGGCCCCCGCACCGGGGCAAGATGGTAAAGTGGTGCGGGGAGTGTGGGGGTCGGGTAAAGTCGTTCCCCAATACCCACTAAAACTCCAGGGCCCCTTCATTCACGCTAAGTCCGGCTAGGCATGTATCGGCTTCTCAGCTCTTACCATGCCGTAGCCGGGCGTGTTGCCGCGTAGCGCGTTGCAAATGCGTGCGGCTC
Source organism: Anthocharis cardamines (assembly GCA_905404175.1). Lineage (NCBI taxonomy): Eukaryota > Metazoa > Arthropoda > Insecta > Lepidoptera > Pieridae > Anthocharis > Anthocharis cardamines. The sequence continues at coordinate 10,032,907 of FR989971.1, read as the reverse complement.
TCCTATGCACGTGTGTATAGAACACGTGCAGTTCTCCTATTTATATTTACAAAATCAGATGCAGCGAAGGAGTGCGGTGACTGCCAAAACAAAATGTTGAAACAACTACCACCCCCTTAGCGGCACCTCTTCGCCAAATTATTTACATATTTACACAATAAATTAACACGACATATATATAAGATAACAATTATTTACAAACTAAAACAAAAGACAACAAATATATATGTACAACACCAACAATGAAAATACGATATCTATGTACAAAGTATTAACAAACAGCAGGACTCGGGTTAGACCCGCCGCAAAAAGTCGCGGCGGCGTCGCCCGGTCCGCTTTCTCCTCATTGGCGGGGCCGCAGGGTCTATTTCCCGGGCCCGCTCTATCTCCTCTTTGGTAGACATCACCGCCTCAGCGAAGCTTTGGAAAGCTCGCCAGCGACGGCGACTGTCGTCACCCCGAACCATCCCCTCGACCAGGTTCGGAAGTGTTATTGTCAATCCGGTATTAAAAGCTGCCAGCATGGTCCCCCTCTCGGAGTTCCACGCCGGACAGCTTGACAGAACATGTTCGGGGCTGTCGATTGCAGCCCCGCAGTGTAGACAGTTGGGGGTGGCCTCACGACGCGCCACCTTGTGCAGATACCCGCCGAAACAGCCGTGGCCGGTCAGCAGCTGCACGAGGCGGAACGTGAGCGACCCCCCTTTCCGTTCCATCCACTCTTTTAGGACCGGTAGAATCGCGTCCACGGTCCTTCTTCCTACGCGCGTTGTGGCAAGGTCTTCGTGCCACTTTTGAAGTGTTGCCTCTCGGCCTTCTTCGCGCCACCTTCTGACAATGTCCGGTGTGGGCTCTTCCCCGGCACTTCTAGCCCGAGCCCTCTTCCAATAAACATTCGCTAAAGAGAGCGCATCATAGTACCAAGGAGGCGTCCCGGCTATCACGCAGACCGCGTCGAATGATGCGGTGCGGTATGCCCTCGCCACCCTGTTCGAGGAGATGCGCTGCGCCCTCCTTAACGAAGCCTTATTCGCCTCCGATAGACCTAGATCGTTGGCCCATATCGGGCATCCGTATGTGGCCTTTGCCCGGACCACCCCCGCGAACAGCTTCCGGCATGAGCCGCTGGGCCCACCGAGATTGGGCATAATGCGACTCAATGCCATGGCCGTCGCAGTAAGTTTGGGGGCCAGAGCGCTGAAATGGCCCTTAAAATTCCACTTGGGGTCCAATAAGAGCCCCAAGTATTTGAGCTCCCTCCCTACGACAATAGGAACACCTCCCACCATTATGTTCGCTCCCTCTGGCGGAGCCCTCCTGTGTCCATAAAAAGCAATTGCCTGTGATTTTTCCAGGGCGACCCGCAGTCCCAGACTGCGGATGCGGGCCACTACCTGTGCAACTCCTGCTGTCGCCTTCAGTGAAGCTTCGCGGTAAGAGTCACCGCTCGCGACCACGAGCGTGTCGTCGGCGTAACAAATTACTTGTACCCCTCTGATCATCGCTCCCCTCAAAACTCGATCGTAACCGATGTTCCACAGGAGTGGGCCTAGAACCGACCCCTGTGGAACACCGCATGCGACGTTGTGAGATTCCCATCTGTTTCTGCCTTGGTAGATGATTTGGCGGTTGCGCAGGTATTCCGCAACGATGTCCCTTAAGTAGGACGGGACATTATGCCACGACAAACCATCCAGGATGGCGTCCCAGGGCAGGGTGTTGAAGGCGTTCGCAATATCAAGCGAAATTGCCAACACCACCCCGCCCTCCGACGTTGTTCTCTCCGATATGTCCCTGAGTCGGGCAAGAGCGTCAATCGTGGACCGTCCCTGACGGAAGCCAAATTGGCATTCCGCCAGGTCCGGCCCTACGGATGACAAATGACGTACGATGCGAGACGCGATGATGCGTTCGAGCAGCTTGCCCGACTCATTTAGCAGGACTATGGGCCTGTAACCCGCAGGCGAATCAACAGGCTTGTTGTCTTTTCTAAGCAAGACCAGTCTGCCGGTCTTCCAGTCCGCTGGGAACTCTCCAGTTCCGAGGCACCTGGTGAACAGGCCCTTTATCTTCTCCGACAATCCAAATTGCGAAGCGAGCGCAAGAATCCTCCCGTGAACCCCATCGGGGCCGGGAGCGGTCTTTTTGCTCCGCATTTTTTCTACCGCTACCTCTAATTCGGCTTCGGACACTTCCGGAATCTCGGCACCTTCGTTGTCTTCAGCCAGTTGTCTTATTCCTTGATTTTGAGCAGACAAGGGAGCCGGCCGGGATGGGAAGAGAGTCGAGACCACTGTTGCTAGCAGCGTCGGCTCCATCCCGGCGGTGAGAGGGGGGGCCCAGGGGCGCAGCTTGGACATTACCAGCTTATACGGACGCCCCCAGGGATCAAGCTCCAAGGTGTTCAGAAGCTCGTCCCACCCTCTCTCCTTTGCCTCTCCTATCTCCCTCTGTAGCACCCTCTTGGCTTCATTGTATAAGGCCTTCAGACGGCACTCTTCTTCGCTTCCACGGATGGCTGCTCTTCTTCTCCGGTAGCGACTCAGATGGTGTCGAGCCGCTACACAATTCGCCCGCAACTGGGCGAGCTCGTTACTCCACCAGTAGGTGCAGTTGCGGGGCGGCGCCGGTCGGGATCTGGTCATTGAGGCATCCGAGATGGATAGCAGAGCCTCTCCGAGCCGGGCCGCTTCGCCCCCAACCGAGAGATGTTCATCGGTGGGGCACCATGTGTTGACGAGTGTTGCCACTTCCAACGTCTCCCTGTCCAAAGACCTTAGCGCCCACTTTGGGCCGATTTCGTTCGGGGATTGCGCTTGAGTAATTGGAGCCGACGAGGGGCGGACGCTAAATCGAATATATCGGTGATCCGAGAGCGTCTCCACCCCTGTCAGCACCTCCCAGTTCTGAACACGCTGAGCCAGGGCGGGGGACGCAAAAGTCACGTCGACAATCGACCCGCCCTGCTCTCTGACACAAGTAAAGGTAGTCCCCCGGTTGAGTGGGGACATACCGACTTCCGACAGCCACTCTAAAACTAGGTCACCGCGGGCGTCAGTCGCTGGGGACCCCCACGCCGTGGATTTGGCATTGAGATCCCCCGCGACCAGCACCTCCAGTGGGCTGCACCATCTTATAAGAGCGCTGACATCTAGTAAGAATTCCTCAAATTCTGCGATCGGCCGATTTGGCGAAAAGTAAACAGCAACGACTGCCATGCTATCTATTTTTGCCGCCACACATCCATTGCCTCTCAAGGACGAACCTATTGTATTGATGGAATCAGCCCTGGACGGGGCGACAACTGCGACTAGTCCATCTCTATCACCGATCCAGTCGGCTCTCTCCGGGATCAAATAGGGTTCTGCCACAACCCCTATTTCGATTGACCACTGCGCCAGGCTTTGGACCAATAAGTCTTGGGCTCTGGCGCAGTGATTTATATTACACTGCAGAAATCGTAGGGCCATCTTATTGTGGTCCCACGATCTCCGCAATCTCCATATTTTCCTCGTTCGGTGGAGGATTATTTCTGGCCTTTCTGGCCGCCGTTCTCCTGGACACTTTTACACTGGGGGCCGAACACCTTTTGCCCCCCAGTTTGTGATCGGCCTTTCTGCCCGCTGTCGCACACACAGTGCAGTGCGCCTTGGCGGAGCAGAAGGCTGCCTTGTGGTCTGACTGACCACATCTGTAGCACAACGAGCTGCGGTCGCTGTCCGCGGTGCACCGGCTGGCCACATGACCCTTTTGGAGGCAGCGGTAACATTGCAGCCCCCTAGGCCCCGACACTGTTATCTTGGCGGCCACCCAGCCTACCAAAAACTTCCCTTCCAGGACCTTCTTAGCGGCCGTGACGGGCACCCGAGCCCAAACGGCGTACAAGCCGGACCAATCCTGCCGAATTTCTCCGACTCGCACTTGCTCCGCCGGACAGCCTGCCTTATTAACTATGGCCTCCTTGACCTCATCCGTAGTGACGGAATCATCTAGACCCGCCACACGTATGTCTGTGCATTTGGCGGGCCTAGAGACCTTTACCACGTTCTCCCCATAAATGTCCCTCAGTTTGGAAGCGAGGGTGTCCGCTTTAGGATCGCTGTCAGCCCCGGGGATTTGAATAATCGTAGCCCCAGTGACTGCGCGGCGGAACTTCACTGACTCTAAGCCGATGTCTTTGAGGTTGATTTTCGACCTCGCCTCCTTGATGATGTCTGCGTACGTGAGGCCTCCACTTTCCTGTGGGAGAGTTAAAACAACAGCCGCAGTTCGAGACGTCTTCAAATTGGGTTTGGGGTGCGCTGGCTTTGAGGCCTTTGCTGGTGCCCTCGACCTTGATCCCTTCCCTTTCTCCTTCCTTTCCCTATCGCGGGCCTGAAACCCTTGTGATTTTGTAGGGAGTGCCTCCTTTGTGGTAGGCGCTTTCTGCGCATTCGGGCGTCCCTTCTTGGTCACCCTGACCCATCCGCTTTCTTCTGCGTCAGGGTTGGGTGGTCGCGAAGGGGGGCCTGCCTTTGTGGGGGCAGCGGGGGGCAGCGGGCGCGCAGCGGCAATGGCCGCTTTAGCGTTCCCGCCGCCTCCCGGTGCTTTCTCACCCTTTTTCTTCCTATTCTTATTTTTAATTTTCTTTTCTTTTGCAGGGCCAGAACCCGCTTCGACAAGAACTACGCGATCCTCGAGTGCCGCGGGAGCCGCCGAAGCAGCAACGACGGGAGCCGAGGACGCCGGTAAGTTGGAAACTTTCTTTAAATTCCTATCATTCTCCTTGGTGTTTTTTTTCCTGTCCGCCGCTAGGGGGGGACGAAGTCGCTGCTCAGGTAAGAGACGCGGCTCCAGCCCCTCGAAGCGGGCGTTCATTTTATCGCCTAGTGTCCGCAGCAAGCTCGCTTCAAGGTCTTCTCTGTTCGCGGGCTGCTGGGAGGCCTGCATTTCTTCGAACTTCTTTTTTAACTCCTCCAGTTCTGATTGGAGTTTGGCGTTTTGTGCTCTGAGAGCGCGCGTTTCATCATTGATGTTGCGTCGGATGATTGAGCCGACGTCCTCCCGAATTGCCTTGCTGGCGTCTTTTAGGGCCTTCACAAACGTCCCTTTTAAATTGGACGAGCCCTTCGCTACTCCTTCAATTATTCCGAGGCTTTTCTCTATCCTCGATTGCATGTTGTACGCGGTGTCCCCAGGAACATCCGCTTCTGCACCTATTTCCATATCCACAGAGGACACGACTGAGGAGGCCCTGGTTCTACGAGCCTCTGAAACCGAAGCTAAAAGCTCCGCTTCCGCGCGTGCCTCCAACTCTTCACGCTGCGCCTTGAGATAGGCCTTCTTGGCCGCCGCCAACCCGACATACTCTCCTGTAGTAGGCGGACGACCCCTTTTCTCCAGTTTTTTGGTCGTCTTGGAAGGGGTATCGGTAGAACTACCCTCTTCTTCGGAAGACCTCGTTCTTTTCAGTCTCCGTTCCCGCCAGAAACGACTACTGCGCGCGTCCCTCGACTCGCAGCTTCCATACCCGGACAGATGAATCGATGCGTCAGATGGCACACTGACCATCGATCCATCGTCCGAGTCTGACAACGTCTCCACGGCCTTTGATCGGCCCGAAACGTTCGCTTCTCCGAGGGTGGGGATCGGCGTCGGCGTTCGCTCGACCCGCACTCTCAATTCTCTCTTACTTACAACTAACTCCTCCCTTGCGTCTTTTATAAATTTGTTTTTATTCAACTCCATCATAACCTCAAGGTTGGGGCTTCGCACCAAGGTGGTCAGCCCCGACATCCACGCCCGTAGAAATGAATGTCTTTTGACAATTTAATGGGGGATATACGAAGTCCACCCGGGCGGAGACCCCTGCACCCGGGTAACCCTGATACACCGTGGACGGCGGGTGTTGTCCGCGGGTTGGCCGCTAGTGGTCCGACGTACTGGCCGAACACCCACTCCCCCTGCGGGAGAGCGGGGGTGCAGCGCCGCGCGAGGCCCTAAGGGCGCCCCAGCGCATGCACATTCAGGGTTTTTTATTGTGGTTTTCCTTCCACTTGGGCCGGCCGGTTAAGGCGAGCCCCCTGGTCCGATACGATCCGCGAGACATGATCCACGACAACCGTATCGGTTAACAGGTTGCCCGACGGGGAGCCGAAACTCCTAACCAGCGGCAGCAACTCGCTGCCGCCAGCCCGCCGCGCAGCGAAGGCTGTAAAGCCACCACCTAAGCGTAACAAATACGCGCCCAATAAGGCAACAATCTACGTACAAAAGTACCACGGGCAAAAACCCTTCTCCACTTTCAACACCTGTCATTAAGTGACGCCGATCACTAAAACAAGAGGCGTGAAACTTAAAGGCGAGTCTTACCGGCGCATCCAACATGGATGGACCGGCAACCCTCGCCCTCCCAATTCGCGACCACCGAGTTATAAAACGAGACTAGAGACGATTGTACCATAAACCGCCCCTAGAAACGTCTTGAAACTCGGCGGTTCGGGCCCCCCCGGCACGACAAGCCTTGGGGCCGCAGGAATGGACATCTGCGGTGGGGGGGAACCTAACCTAACCTAACCTTTTTTTTTTTTTTTTTTACTTGGGGAAACCCTTTTTAGCGGGCCCCCGCGCCGGGGCAAGATGGTAAAAGTGGCGCAGGGAGTGTGGGGGTCGGGACCAGACGGGTCCCCCTACCCACTAAAACCCCAAGGCCCCTTCTTCGCACTATGACAGAGCAAGGAGTCAGCAAGCCATTTCCTTCAACTTTGTCGTGCTTGCCGCGTGGCGCCTATTTAGCGCGCGGCCCTTCTCATATATTACACAATATTTACATCAGCACTTATTCGTGCGAAGACTCACAATATATACACAATTGTTACCACAATCCTATGTACAAGCAACCTGTACAATAGTACAGGTGCTGAGACTGCCAAAATAAAATGTTAGATATAAAACAAAAACAACAATTGAATATATACATAACTATTTACAAAATTAAATTATGCGCCCAGCGAATCTTCGCCGGCGCCCACCAATTCTTCTACGCCGGATGGGGGCGGAGGAGGGATCGTCCTCTCTCACCCGTTCGGCATCCTCCTTCGTTTTAAGGACTCCTTCGGAAAAGGCCTGGAAAGCCTTCCAAATGGAGTCCGTGTCGCTTTCGACCATGCATTTTACAATGGCCGGTAGCGAAAAGTCTGTTCCGGTGGGGATGGTCGACAGCAAGGAACTCCTTTCGGAGTCCCAAGCCGGACAGTCAGTCAGGGTGTGGCTGGCGTTGTCTGTCGCCGAGCCACAATGATGGCAGACAGAAGACCCCTCCCGTCCAGCGATCTTGTGCAGATAACTGCCGAAGCAGCCGTGCCCGGACAGCATCTGCACAAGCCGGAAGGTGAGGTGCCCCCATCGCCTGTCAAGCCATTGTTGGAGTACAGGCCGAATGGCCGAGATCGTCCAAGAGCCGACGCGCGAAGACGCCAGCTCGTCGCTCCATGTTGTTACTACTAACTCCTTACAGTTTCTCCTCCATTCTCCTACGAGTTCGGGGGCTGGCTCAACACCTCTACTCCTTGAGCGAGCCCGACGCCAATAAACATCTGCCAGGGCAGTCGCCTCGAGGTACCAGGGTGCGGTACCGGCTATAACACACACGGCATCGAACGACACCGTGCGGTACGCCCTCGCGACCCTGATTGCTATTACGCGTTGCGACCGCCTGAGCATTGCTTTATTCTGGGAAGACAGCGAGTCCGCCCAAATCGGACATCCATACAAAGCCATCGATCTGATGACGTTGGCGAAAAGACGGCGACACCCCCCACTCGGTCCGCCGAGGTTCGGCATGATACGACTTAGAGCCGCAGCCGTGGCGGAGAGTTTGGGGGCAAGTGCCGTGAAGTGCGGCTTAAACGACCAACGAGAGTCCAGGACTAGCCCAAGATACTTGAGCGTCGTCCCGACCCGGATATTTACGCCGCCCACCATGATATTAGCTCCTTCGGGTGGAGCACGTCGTCTGCCATGAAAGCATATTGCTTCAGATTTTTGTAAAGCGACCTCCAAGCCCAGACTACGAATCCGGGCGACTACTTGGGCGACTCCTGCCGTTGCCCTAAGTCTTGCCTCTCTAAATGTACTCCCGGTGGCGACGATGAGAGTGTCGTCGGCGTAGCATAATACCTGCACACCGCGCAACAACACTCCCCTCAGCACGAAGTCGTACCCGATGTTCCACAGGAGTGGGCCTAAAACCGACCCCTGTGGAACACCGCACGCCACCCGGTGACTTCTCCATCCATCTCGGCCAGGGTAAACGACCTTCCTGTCCGACAAGTAGTTCGTTACAATTCGCCTCAAGTACGGCGGCACACCATGGTGTTGAAGACCAGATTGGATGCTTTCCCAGGGCAGGGTGTTAAAGGCGTTCGCGATATCCAAGGACACCGCAATTACCACCCCGCCCTGTGACTCACTCTCCTCACATACATCCCTTAATTTGCCGACAGCATCGATAGTCGACCTGCCTCTTCTGAAGCCGAACTGAGTTTCGGCCAGATTTGGACCCTCCGTGTTTAAGTGCTGATGAATTCGACCAGCAATCACCCGTTCGAATAATTTGCCGGCCTCGTTCAGCAACACGATGGGGCGGTACGCCGACGGGGAGTCCGCCGGTTTGCCGCTCTTTCTCAACAAAACCAATTTTCCCAACTTCCACGCGTCGGGGAACTCGCCGTTCGAGAGACAGTTGGTGAGAAGATCCCTGAACCGTTCTTCGAGCCCATTGCGCAGTGCAAGAGACCATACCTTCCCGTGAACCCCATCGGGGCCGGGGGCGGTCTTCTTGCACGCGAGTTTTGCCACAGCCATGTCCAGTTCTGCGGACGACACCTCCGGGACAGAACCCTGTGATGCCGCCGCGTCAGGAAGTCCGATCCGGTGTTCGGTCGAGGGAGGGGAGCTGCCCGCCGGAAACAGAGTCGACACCACTGAGCTCAGCAGTGCCGGCTCCATTTGAGATGTTAAGGGCGGGGCCCAGGGGCGGAGTTTGCTCATTACGAGCCTGTACGGCCGCCCCCAGGGGTCCAGCTCGAGCGTGTCCAGGAGTTCTGTCCACGCTCGCTCCCTTGACTCGGCAATCTCCTTGCGAAGCGCCTTTTTGGCGTCCTGGAAGACTGTAAATAGACGCTGCTCTTCATCGGGGTCACGTGTCCGTCGTCTCCTGCGATATCGCGCATATTGGCGCCGGGCAACCACGCAGGCTTCGCGTAACTGCGCGAGCTCGTCCGACCACCAATACACGCTATCGCGGGGCGGCAGCGGCCGGATCCTTGACATGGCACAATTTGAAATATGCGCCAATGCCTCCCCGAACCACTCCGCCCCGCTCGAGATTGTTGTTAACTCTGGTTTGGGGCACCAGGCCCCGACGACACAAGCTGTTAATGCAACTTCTTTGTCCAAGCTTTTCAAGGACCACCTGGGCCCTATCTCCGCTGGAGCGGGGTTCGGACTGACCGGAGTCACTGACGGGGGGAGAACGTGGAACCGAATATATCGGTGGTCCGAAAGAGTCTCGACCTCCGTCAGGACCTCCCAGCCCTGGATCTGCCGTGCGAGAGAAGGACTCGCGAATGTCACATCGATGACAGATCCCCCGAGCATTCGCACGCAGGTGTGTTCATTTCCTGTGTTGAGGGAAACGAGATTATGCGCTCCTAACCATTCTAGAAGAATGTCGCCACGCATGTCCGAAGCCGAGGACCCCCACACCGTTGATTTGGCGTTGAAGTCCCCGGCCACGATCACACCGTGCGGCCTACCCCATTCGACGAGTGAGCCTACTTCTACCAAAAAAGCCTCAAACTCCGACAGCGTTCTATTCGGCGAGAAGTAGGCCCCTATCACAGTGATGTTGCCCAACTTCCGAGCGACACAACCACTTCCCCTCAATGATGGACCCATGGGGGGTGAGCTATCCAAATTGCTGACCAACAACGCGACTGTCTCGTCTCGGTCACCCACCCAGTTGTCCCTATCAGAAACCATGTATGGCTCCGCAACGACCGCTATATTGATCCCCCACTGTGCCAGGCTCTGGTGTAAGAGATCCTGAGCTCTGGCACAGTGGTTGATGTTCGTCTGAAGGAACTTTATGGTTGTACTACACATTGTTGGTTGTGTCCATATTCTCCTCCCCCAGGTTCGGTAATGGGTTTGTCACAACTTGTTTAGCGGCTGGTACCCTCCTCGGCATCTTTTTGTTGGGGGCCGAACACGACTTGCCCCCCAGCAGATGGTTTGCCTTCTTGCCCGCCGCAGCACATAGGGTGCAGTTGGGCTTGGCTGTGCACACCGCGGCGCGATGATCAGAGCCACCGCAGCGGTAGCAGAGTCCGCTGCGGTCTTCCTCTGTTGTGCAGCGGCTCGCTACGTGGCCAGCCTGCAGGCACCGGAAGCATCTCAGCTCCCGCGTTCGCAACAATTCGACCCTTGCCGAAACCCAGCCTACTAGGAGGCGACCCTCCGTCACCTTTTTCGCAGCCAGTACCGGACAACGAGCCCAGGCCGTAAACAGCCCTGAACGGTCCGGCCGCACCTCGCCGACCTTGATTTGGTCGGGCGGGCACTCCCCTAATTTGGCGATGGAAAGCTGTATCTCTTCCGCCGTTGTCGAGTCGTCCAGGCCCGACACTCTCAACTCCGCAGTCTTTACTGGCCTGGCGACTCGAATGCCACTCTCGCCATACAGCTCCCTTAATTTAGTGGCAAGGGAGTCTGCCTTGTCGTCTCCATTAGCACCAGGAACCTGAATAATTGTGGCCCCGGTTGCAGCTCTGCGGAATTTCACCGTTTCAATTCCCAGGTCCGATAACTGCACTCTGGTCTTGGCCTCTCTTAGGGCTGTTGCATACGTAAGCCCTTTCTCCTGTGCGTCCGGTGGCAGCGTTAAAATTACCGCCGCCGACCGTGGCGCCCGGAGATTGGGCTTCGGTCTCTCCGATTTGGAGGCCTTCCTGGCCGCCCTTGAGCGCTTTCGTTTCGCATTTCCCCTTTCCCGGTCACGCGCTTGAAAGCCTTGCGACTTGGTTGGTAACGCCTCCTTGTTTGTAGGCGCTTTCGGCGCATTTTTACGCCCCTTCTTGGCCACCTTCACCCATCCACTTTCTTCCGCGTCCGGGTTGGGAGGCCTAGAGGGGGTGGCTGTTTTAGTGGGGGCAGCGGGGGCCGGCGGGCGTGCAGCGGCAACAGTCGCCTTTGCACTTCCACCGCCTCCCGGTGCCTTCTTATTTTCCTTCTTCTTCTTTCTGACTATCTTTTCTTTTACAGGGCCAGAACCTGCATCGACCATCGCCTCGGGATCTTCGAGCGCCGCGGGAGCCGCCGGAGCAGCAGCAGCGGGGGCCGAGGACACCGGTAAGTTCAAATTCTTATTTCTAATCCTTCTCTCTTTTCCCTCTTCCTTCTCCTTGTTTTTCCGGTCTGCCGCCAAGGGAGGGCGGAGCCGGGGTGCAGGACCGAGCCTTGGTTCCAAGCCGTCAATGCGGGCATTGATCCAGTCTCCTACCTGACTCATGATTCGAGCCTCGAATGTTTCGAGACATACGGGTGTTTGCGAGGGTTCCTGCTCGTGCCTCTGCACGCTGGCCCTCAGCTCTCCCATCTCTCTCTGCAGCGCCTCCAGCTGTTGTCGGAGGCGCGCATTGTCCGCTCGGAGTGACCGTGTCTCTTCGGACAGCGTCTGTTGTGCGAGCCACTCCGTGTCCTCCTTGATGGCCAGGACGGCGTCTTTCAAAGTCCGGACAAAGGTCCCTTTTAGATTGGACGATGACTTAGCTACTTTTTCTACCAGGCCTAGACTAGCCTCAATTCTTTTAACAACGATGACTGCTGTGTTTTCTCTCGGTGCCTCTTGCTCCGTCTCCATCTCAACGGACAATGAAGAGCGCGTTCGGCGAACCTCGGACGCGGAAGCCAGAAGCTCGGCCTCTGCGCGCGCCTCCATTTCCTGTCGTTGTGCCTTGATGTAGGCTTGTTTGGCCGCCGCCAACCCGACGTATTCGCCAGTGGTAGGCGGACGGCCACGTCTCTCTCTAATTTGGGTTTTGGACTTCGACGGGGTGTCCGTGGAACTTCCCTCGTCTTCGGACGACCTCAACCTCTTGCGTCTACGCTCGCTCCAAAAGCGAGAACCGGGCGGGTCCAATGACTCGCAACTCTCCGACCTGGACAGGTGAACCGATGCGACAGATGGTACACTGACCATCGACTCACCGTCCGAGTCTGACAACCTTTCCACTGCAGGATGAACCGCAGCACTTTCTACTCCGAGGGTGGGGATCGGCGTCGGCGTACGCTCGACCTTCACTCTCAATACCTTCTTCAAACCAACTTTCTCCTTCTCTACCTCCTCCCTTACGTCTTTTTTAAATTTGTTTTTCGACTCCATCATACTCAAGGTTTTGGGGCTTCGCACAAGAGTGGTCAGCCCCGACACCCACACCCGAAGGAATGGTATGCCTTTTTAACAAAATTGTGGGGGATATAAAAAGTCCACCCGGGCGGAGGCCCCTGCACCCGGGTAACCCTAGTACACCGTGGACGGCGGGTGTTGTCCGCGGGTTGGCCGCTAGCGGTCCGACATACTGGCCGAACACCCACTCCCCCTGCGGGAGAGCGGGGGTGCAGCGCCGCGCGAGGCCCATAAGGGCGCCCCAGCGCATGCACATTCAGGGTTTTTTATTGTGGTTTTCCTTCCACTTGGGCCGGCCGGTTAAGGCAAGCCCCCTGGTCCGGTACGATCCGCGAGACATGATCCACGACAATCGCACCGGTTAACAGGTCGCCCGACGGGGAGCCGTAACTCCTAACCGACGGTAGCAACTCGCTACCGCCAGCCCGCCGCGCCGTAACGGTTGTAAAGTAACCGATACACCCCCGTACCGTAGAGGTACCAGCCCAATAGGGCAATAAACTACTTTGTACAAATATATACAAGAGGCCATGAAGGCCACCTCCATCATCACAACAAACTGCTATGCAACGCCGATTACACGAACAATTCGGAGTGGAATTTTGAGGCAAGTCTTACCGGCGCATCCAAAATGGATGAACCGGCAACCCTCGCCCTCCCAATTCGCGACCACCGAGTCATAAAACAAGACTAGAGACGATTGTACCATAAACCGCCTCTAGAAAAGTCTTGAAACTCGGCGGTTCGGGCCCCCCCGGCACGACAAGCCTTGGGGCCGCAGGAATGGACATCTGCGGTGGGGGGGAACCTAACCTAACCTTTTTTTTTTTTTTTTTTTTTTTTTTTTTTTCTTGGTGAAACCCATTTACAGGCTCCCGCGCCGGGGCAAGATGGAGAAGTGACGCGGGGAGTGTGGGGGTCGGGGCCGGAGTGCAATGGCCCCCCTACCCACTAAAACACCAAGGCCCCTTCTGCGCGCGTATGAGCCGGGTTCCGGTATGATCCCGTTGAGGACTGCGGACCGTGACCCGGCTCGCGCATGCCGCGTGGCGTCGCATGACGCGCGGCTCACCTTGGCCGCCACAAGAGTGACGGCAGTTCTCCTATTTACACATATATACAAATATATACATTATGTTGCGTAGCGCGGCTCAGAGACCACGCGCAACTCTCCCTTGGCGCCAAAACCGATGCCGAAATATATACAATTGCTGCTTAGCGCAGCGTAAGCCACGCGCAGCTCTCCCTGGGGCACCGGTCTGACGCCGAATGTACACAGGCGCCAGCCCCGACGAAAACTATATACAAAAATGTCGCGTGGCGTAGCGAAGTACGCGCGACTCTCCTCAACGTCGAACTGGCGCCCCGCGCCGACACGAATACCAGCGCAATTCTCCTATTTACACACGTCTATTTACATATTTACAAAGGCGGACCGAGCGACCCACCGCAGCACGAACCCGCAGTGGTGTCGCCCAGTCCTCGAGAACTCGCCATAGGCGAGCTGGGCGTGGGCCGCCCTCTCCTCGGACCGGCCTCCGTGAAAACAGTGGCCGGTCGGGTCGGGCCGACTTAAACAAGCCAGCCCTCGGACCGGACTCCGCATCCCATTGCGCAGAGCCCCGCATCCAGTTCGTCCCTATTCGCTTCCTCTAGGACCGCGTCATGGTCCGGTCACTTCTCCGGCCAGACCAACCGACGCGGTCAAACGAGTACTAAGCCCCCCCGGCACGACAAGCCTAGGGACCCGCGGGAGTGGACATCCGCGGTGGGGGGGAACCTTTTTTTTTTTTTTTTTTTTTACTTGGTGAAACCCTTTTACAGGCCCCCGCGCCGGGGCAAGATGGAGTAGTGACGCGGGGAGTGTGGGGGTCGGGTAAAGTCGTTCCCCAATACCCACTAAAACACCAAGGCCCCTTCTTCCACGCAAAGTCCGGGTCGGCATGTATCGGCTTTTCAGCTCTAACCACGCCGACACCGGGGGCGTGCTGCCGCGTGGCGTCGTGAAGACGCGCGGCTCTCCTAGGCCGGCCACTAAAAGTGGCGGCAGTTCTCCTAACTTATATACATATGTACACAAAACTCGCTGCGCAGCACAGAAGCCGCGCGCGATTCTCCTAAGGCGCCCAGACTGATGCCGAAAATATATACAAAATGCCGCGTGGCGCAGCACAAGCCGCGCGCGGCTCTCCACGCGACACCAGTCTGGCACCAACACCCATACGCAGGCGCCAGCCCCGACGAAAAACTATTTACAAAATATGTCGCTTAGCGCCACAAAGTGCGCGCGACTCGCCCTGAAACGTCGGACTGGCGCCCTGCGCCGATTACTAAAACCAGCGCGAAAACTATTTACAATATGTACAAACTATGTACAAAAACTATTTACAAAAGGCGGACCCAAGCGACCCACCGCAGCACGAACCCGCAGCAGTGTCGCCGGGTCCTCAAAAACTCGCCAAAGGCGAGCTGGGCGTGGGCCGCCCTCTCCCCGGACCGGCCTCCGTAAAACAGTGGCCGGTCGAGTCGGGCCGACTTTAAAAAGCCAGCCCTCGGACCGGGCTCCGCATCCCATCGCGCAGAGCCCCGCATCCAATTCGTCCCTATTAGCTTCACCTAGGACCGCGTCATGGCCGAGTCACTACTCCGGCCAGGCCAACCGACGCGGTCACGCGGCTACTGAGCCCCCCCGGCACGACAAGCCTAGGGACCCGCGGGAATGGTACATCCGCGGTGGGGGGGAAAAAGTTTAGTCAACTTAATGACACCACTCATGTTAGTTATCCACCTTTCGTGCCGTCTGCACAGGTTTCAAACTTCCACCACAATTTATGTTATTCACCCTTCCGGGCTTCAAACATCCCTCAAGTTTCTCAAACATTGATCACAATTTATTATAACACTTTTAAAAGCGAATAACACATAGTGACCAACCCGGGAATCGAACCCAGGACGTATGCTCTTACGGATGAACGTGCGACCGCAAGGCTACATACGCTGTTAAAAAAGTTTAGTCAACTTAATGACACCACTCATGTTAGTTATCCACCTATTAGCCGTCTGCCCAGGTTTCAAACTTCCACCACAGTTTATGTTATTCACCCTTCCGGGCTTCAAACATCCCTCAAATTTCTCAAACATTGATCACAATTTATTATAACACTTTTAAAAGCGAATAACACATAGTGACCAACCCGGGAATCGAACCCAGGACGTATGCTCTTACGGATGAACGTGCGACCGCAAGGCTACATACGCTGTTAAAAAGTTTAGTCAACTTAATGACACCACTCATGTTAGTTATCCACCTATTAGCCGTCTGCCCAGGTTTCAAACTTCCACCACAGTTTATGTTATTCACCCTTCCGGGCTTCAAACATCCCTCAAATTTCTCAAACATTGATCACAATTTATTATAACACTTTTAAAAGCGAATAACACATAGTGACCAACCCGGGAATCGAACCCAGGACGTATGCTCTTACGGATGAACGTGCGACCGCAAGGCTACATACGCTGTTAAAAAGTTTAGTCAACTTAATGACACCACTCATGTTAGTTATCCACCTTTCGTGCCGTCTGCACAGGTTTCAAACTTCCACCACAGTTTATGTTATTCACCCTTCCGGGCTTCAAACATCCCTCAAGTTTCTCAAACATTGATCACAATTTATTATAACACTTTTAAAAGCGAATAACACATAGTGACCAACCCGGGAATCGAACCCAGGACGTATGCTCTTACGGATGAACGTGCGACCGCAAGGCTACATACGCTGTTGGTGGGGGGGAACCTTTTTTTTTTTTTTTTTTTTTTTTTTTTTTTTTTTTTTTTTTTTTTTTTTTTTTTTTTTACCTGGAGAAACCCTTTTACAGGCCCCCGCGCCGGGGCAAGATGGAGAAGTGACGCGGGGAGTGTGGGGGTCGGGTAAAGTCGTTCCCCAATACCCACTAAAACTCCAGGGCCCCATCATCCACGCAAAGTCCGGGTCGGCATGTATCGGCTTTTCAGCTCTAACCACGCCGACACCGGGGGCGTGCTGCCGCGTGGCGTCGTGAAGACGCGCGGCTCTCCTAGGCCGCCACAAAGTGTGACGGCAGTACACCTATTTACAAAATATATACAAAAATATATACAAGTATGTTGCGTAGCGCAGCATGACAGCCGCGCGCAACTCTCCTCAGGCGCCAAGAACCTGATGCCGAACTATATACACAATGCCGCGTGGCGCAGCACAAGCCACGCGCGGCTCTCCACGCGGCACCAGTCTGGCGCCAACACCCATACGCAGGCGCCAGCCCCGACGAAAAAATATGTACAATTATGTACATTTGTCGCTTAGCGCCACAAAGTGCGCGCGACTCTCCCTGAAACGTCGGACTGGCGCCCTGCGCCGGCACGAAGACCAGCGCGAAACACCTATTTACAATTTACAACTATGCTATATGTACAATATTTACAAAGGCGGACAGAGCGACCCACCGCAGCACGAACCCGCAGCAGTGTCGCCCGGTCCTCGAACACTCGCCAAAGGCGAGCTGGGCGTTTCCGCCCTCTCCCCAGACCAGCCTCCGTAAAAACAGTGGCCGGTCAGGTTGGGCCGACTGTCACTAGCCAGCCCTCAGGACCGGGCTCCGCGTCCCATTCCGCAGAGCCCCGCATCCCGTTTGTCCCTATTCGCTTCCTCTAGGACCGCGTCATGGCCCGATCACTTCTCCGGCCAGGCCAACCGACGCGGTCAAACGAGTACTAAGCCCCCCCGGCACGACAAGCCTAGGGACCCGCAGGAATGGACATCTGCGGTGGGGGGGGTGGGGGGGAACCTAACCTAACCTAACCTAACCTAACCTAACCTAACCTAACCTAACCTAACCTAACCTAACCTAACCTAACCTAACCTAACCTAACCTTTTTTTTTTTTTTTTTTTTTTTTTTTTTTTAGCCTGGAGAAACCCTTTTTAGCGGGGCCCCGCGCCGGGGCAGATGGTAAAGTGGCGCGGGGACTGTGGGGGTCGGGGCCAGAAGGGCCCCCCTACCCACTAAAACTCCAGGGCCCCTTCAATCCGCCTTGATGGGACGCAAGGGATTCGCCATTGGCATTCCACCTTTGTCCCGGCGTTTTGCGTTTGCAATCTTTCAAACAGGCGCTAGGAGGTGTGCATACACTCTCCTGCGTTTTCCTCGTCGCCGCCTTCTGATAGTGTCGGCGGCGGAGTTTTCCTCTCTGGTTCGTTCTGCTGTCTCCTTTTGCCTCATTATTATTTCGCAGAACTTTATCATAGCATCCCAAGACCTTTTGTCGTTTACCATGGCAGCTATGACACTTGGCAGCGAAAGGTCCGTCCCCAACACTGACACCAGGTCATGTCTCTGTCGTGACCACGTTACACAGAACTCCAGCGTGTGCTGAGCCGTGTCTTCTCCAGCACCGCATTGGTGGCACTCCGGTGTGGGTTCTCTTCTTGCCACTTTGTACAGATACCGCCCGAAGCATCCATGCCCGGACAGTATCTGCACAAGCCTATATGTGAGAGCCCCGTCCTTGCGATTGACCCACGCATCCAGTGATGGGAGTATTGCCTCGATGGTCCTATGACCAGACTCCGGAGTCGCCAGTTCAACTGCCCATTGTTGCATCAGCACGTTGTAGGCAGCGCGTCTGACCCTCTCAGTTTCCTCCCTTGTCGGGTTAGCACCTTGATCCCTCTTTTCCTTGCGGAAGTGATACACAGCCGCGAGGACCTGTGCTTCGAGCTCCCACGGGGGAGTTCCCGCTAAAACGCAGGATGCACCGTGCGATACCGTCCGGTACGAGCGAGTGGCTCTTACTGCTATGGTGCGTTGAGGTTGGCGTAGCAGCCTCCTGTTAAGAGATGAAAGGGCATCCTCCCAAATCGGAGCGCCGTAGAGGGCCATGCTCCGGATGACTCCAGTGTACAGCATGCGGCAAGAGCGATCTGGGCCTCCGATGTTGGGTAGGAGCCGACCTAAGGCTCCAGCTGTACTTATTAATTTTGGGCCTAGTGTGCGAAAGTGTTCCTCAAAGCACCATTTACTGTCCAATATAAGACCCAGGTACTTCATTTTGGTACCAACTGGGATACTGACGCCGTCAACGAGTATTGCTGCCCCGGGCGGTGGCCCTTGGCGTGGCCCGTGGAACGACATGGCCTCGGTTTTATTTAGAGCCACTTTTAATCCCAATGTCCGAATACGGTCCACCACTAGTGACGTGCCCACCGCGGCGAGTCTTGCCACCTCCTCATAGGACCCTCCTTGGGCTACGACTAGGGTGTCGTCCGCATAACAGAAGACGCGCATCCTGTGAAGGAGCGCGCCGCGGAGCACCCAGTCGTATCCCAAGTTCCAGAGCAGTGGCCCCAGGACAGAACCTTGGGGGACACCACACCGCATGGGTCTTCGGACTAGTTCTCCTCTTCCGTTGAAGAACATTACTTCCCGCCTATGTAGGTAGCTGCTTAACAGCCTCCTTAGGTATAAGGGCACTTGGTGAAAGCGGAGTGCCTCCTCAATTACCTGAAAGGGTAGGCTGTTAAAAGCGTTGGATATGTCCAACGAGACTGCTATTGCTCTCTTCCCCCTATTGACAGCCGCTTTAGTGTAGAGCTTCAGATCCATTATTGCGTCTATCGTAGACCGACCTGTTCGAAATCCGTATTGAGCTTCAGACAGGTCAAATCCTTCCGTCGTTATGTGTGTGACGATGCGCGATACCACTATACGTTCAAACATCTTCCCGACTTCATCCAAGAGGATTATTGGCCTGAACGCCAATGGTGAGTCGGGAGGACGGTTGTCCTTTTGCAGGAGACACAAGCACCCCTCTTTCCAAGGTTGTGGGAATCGCCCGGAACAGAGTGACAGATTAAATAACTCCCGCAGTTTCCCGTCCAGATGTTTAAGGGCTATAGCCAGTACTCTGCCGGGGATCCCGTCTGGCCCTGGAGCGGTTTTCTTTATTTTGAGTCTATCAACTGCTGATTGTAATTCTGCATCAGTCACCGGTGGCACCTCAGTCTCATCCATGGTCTCCAGGGGTAAACTCGACATTGGGATGAGGGTCTCGGGGGCCTCGGGGAATAACTCCTCAACCACACGGTTTACAAACTCCGGTTGGAGGGTCTCCGTTAGGGGAGCCCCCGCAATTTGGAGTTTTTTGCGTGCCGCACGATATGGTCTGCCCCATGGGTCTCTGTTTAGACCATCGAGGAGTTCTTCCCGTGCTGTGGCCTTTGCCACACTTATGGCCAACTGGAGGGCCTTTTTTCTCTCCCTATATACAGAGCCGAGTATCTCCTCCGCCTGGATATCTCGGTGGCGTCGGCGTCGGCTTCGGAGGTAGGCTCTTCTTGCCCCAGAACACGCCTCCCGAAGTTCGGCAATCTCCTGCGACCACCAATAAACTGCTCGCCGTGGAAGTCGCTTTTTCGTACGGGGCATTGCCGTGTTGCATACCTCCGTTAGGGCGTCCCTGAGGCAAGCAGCGCCCTGGTCTACTCCAGTCGGGATGGTGGTTGAGGAACACCAAGCTTGTACTATGGCCGCTTCTTCCGCCATCTCTCGGTCGAGACGGCCCAACGCCCACCGGGGGAACTTCTGTCGTGTTCGAATGGGCTCCGTCGTGATTCGGGACGTGGAGACCTCAAACCTTATATAGCGGTGGTCAGAGAGGGTCTCCACGTCCTCAAGCACCCTCCAGTCACAAATCGAGTCCGCGAGAGCGGGAGAGGAAAATGTGATGTCCACACTGGACTGCCCTTGTGTTCGCACGCAAGTGGGAGTATTTCCGCAATTCACAAGGGCGAGCCCAGTTGTGATCGCCCACTCCTCAAGCGCTTCACCCTTGGCGCTTGTGTGAAAGTTCCCCCAAAGTCGCGATCTAGCATTGAGGTCTCCGAGCACAATGATTGGTTTCGGTTGTGCTCGATGGACCGCTAGACTCAAGTTGTCCAGGTAGTCCTCGAATTCTGCCCTGGTTTTATTGGGGGAGAAGTAAACGCCAATGAGTGTTAGGCTTTTCCACTCGGCCACCACATATCCGTGCCCCCTTTCCTTGACTGTGAGTGGTGCTTCGCCCGGCCGGGTTATTATGACGACAGAATTGACCAAGTCGCCTGCCCAATGGAGCTGGGGAGCCACAAAGTAGGGCTCCGCGGCAACTGCAACATCGATATGCCACTCCGCCATTGCCTGCAGTAACAGGTCTTGGGCTCCGGCGGAGTGGTTGGTGTTAGTCTGAAGGAAGTTGATGTTTGACCTGCTACCCATTATTCAGACATAACAACCTCCTGGGACGCCGCTGGAGCCCTGCTCGTGGACGCTTTAGCCGCAACTGTTGCCCTCTTTTTAGTAGGGGGGGGGTTACATCTTCTCCCTCCCATGATGTGCTTTGCCGGTTTGCCTGCTTCCGCGCAAACCGCGCAGTGCGCGGATGTAGCAGAGCATGTAGCCATCTTGTGTCCAGTTTCCCCGCACCTATAGCAAATGTCCCTACGTTCCACCCCTGCAGGACACATGTCCCGTGTGTGGCCTACCCCCATGCATTTAAAACACCGCATGGGGCGTGACTCCATCAATCGGATTTGGGCCGAGCTCCATCCTATTAGCAGCCGTCCTCCTTCCACAATTCTTTTGGCCGCAGTTATTGGGCAATGCAGAAAGACTGCGCCAGAGCCGTCGTAGCCTCGTTGGAGAGTGCTGGTTTTTATGTCCTCGGCTTTGCATTGGCCTCTGGTCGCCACCGCTGCGATCACTTCCTGGATGGTGATGGAGTCATCTAGTCCCCCGATGCGGAGCTCTGCATGCTTCTGGGGTCTGTCGACCCTCACCATGTCTGAAAGAGCGCTGTGTAGTTTTTCGGCCAATTTATCTGCCTTCTCTGACGTTTGGGAGCCTGGCAATTCGATGATGCGAGCTCCTGCCGCCGTTCGCCTTATTTTTACTTGGTCTATGTCCAAGTCCGCAAGACCTACGCATTCTCTGGCTTTTGTCAGAGCTTCAGCGTAAGTGACACCTCTTTCGGCTGCCTCCTTCTGCAGTGTTAAAACTACCGCAGCTGAACGTGGAGGAGAGAGCTTGACCGCCTTGGTTTTGGGCTTCAAGACCGGTTTTTGTGCCGGCTTGGAGGATGGATTGGGCTTTTGAGGAGGAACTGCCGCCTGTGTTACGGCAGGGGCAGTTTTCTTCCCTTTACCCTTACCCTTCTTGACAACCTTGGCCCAGGTTCCCTCTTCTTCAACCGAGGTTGTAATTGTTGGGCCTCCCGATGGTGTGGCATGCGGCCTCTGCGGGGCAGAGACATTCGCTGGTGGCCGTTTTGCCCCCTTGGTTGTTTGCGCGTTTGGCGCAGCAGTCAAATTTATTACCCTGGAAGTCCCAGTCGGGCCGGGTTCTTCCCGGTCTCGAGAGGCCGCAAGCGGAGGGCGGATTATTCTTGGAGGGAGCAATCTCTCCTGAATGCCCTCCAGCTTTGCGTCTATCATCGTCCCCACCGAACGCATTATTCCGCTCTGCAGATCTTCCGCGAAAGTTTTCAGGAGGTCCTGAGTTGGCAATGCTGCTTCCCTTGGGGGAGCAGTGGCGGAGGGGGCTGTTCTTTCTGAAAATTCCCTACGCAGAGCCTTCAACTCGATCTCGAGGTCCGAAATGTGGGCCTTCATTCGGCTGTTGTCCAGTTGAAGGCGGCGGGTCTCCTCCGCCACTGAGCGTCGTGACAGGTAGTCGACAATGTTCCGCATGTCCCTGGCAGCAACCTTAAGGTCACGCATGAAATCGCCCTTCAAGTTGCCCGATTTCAGGGCGATTTCAGTGATCCTCTCAGATCGCTTCTGGGCTCTTTCTCTTATTTCTGGGACGCCTAAGGTCTCCAGGTCCGCCGCAAGGGTTTCGTCAATCACTGAGCTGACTGCGAGCTTGGCCGGTTCCTTACGGAAGGCCTTGCTCCTAAGCTGCCGCTCACAATCCGCTTCATCGGCGTCCGCCTTAGCTTTTTTCAAAGCGTTTTTGGCCTTTGATAAGCCCTTCGAGTGGGTAGGAGCCTTTTTTGCCCCGGTTTTCCTCGCCACAGAAGCCTCAGTCTCCGTGTCGGAGCCCGAGGAGCTAACACCAACGGGGGAGAGCGAAAAGAATGACCTTTTACGGGTCCTTCCCGCCTCCGAGCAGCTCGATTCAGAGCCGTCGCACTGCATTTTAGATTAAAACGTACGTAGCGCGGTCAAAACTCAATTGAGAAGCAGTTTTTAACGGGCAAAAGTTCGCAATTGCATTCTGACATACGATACAACACAAAAAAACTCAATAATTCTAAGCAAACACAAAAATAATATTTACAATTTTGTTCAATGTGATTTGTTAAAATGACCAAAAAAGTTATATGTACAAAAACTAAACTAAATGTTATAACTAAACGATAATATTTACAAAACACAAGGAGTCGACCTAGCCCGACAAGGCCAGGCCAAAACCGAAACAAAAACAACCCTCAAAAAGTTTTTATAGACCGACAAACACACCGCTATGTCGTCTACATAAACGAAAAAATTACAAAAAACAAAAACCTCGAAAAAAATTATCAAAACCCGAAAAGAAGCCCATTTGAGCGAATTACTATTGTTGTAGTAATTGTCCCGCATCCAATGGTACCAAAAACGTAGAGATAACCCACTATTTAGATACAATTGAACCGATCCGAAAAGTTTTAGTCAACTTAATGACACCACTCATGTTAGTTATCCACCTTTCGTGCCGTCTGCACAGGTTTCAAACTTCCACCACAATTTATGTTATTCACCCTTCCGGGCTTCAAACATCCCTCAAGTTTCTCAAACATTGGTCACAATTTATTATAACACTTTTAAAAGCGAATAACACATAGTGACCAACCCGGGAATCGAACCCAGGACGTATGCTCTTACGGATGAACGTGCGACCGCAAGGCTACATACGCTGTTAAAAAAGTTTAGTCAACTTAATGACACCACTCATGTTAGTTATCCACCTTTCGTGCCGTCTGCACAGGTTTCAAACTTCCACCATAGTTTATGTTATTCACCCTTCCGGGCTTCAAACATCCCTCAAATTTCTCAAACATTGATCACAATTTATTATAACACTTTTAAAAGCGAATAACACATAGTGACCAACCCGGGAATCGAACCCAGGACGTATGCTCTTACGGATGAACGTGCGACCGCAAGGCTACATACGCTGTTAAAAAGTTTAGTCAACTTAATGACACCACTCATGTTAGTTATCCACCTTTCGTGCCGTCTGCACAGGTTTCAAACTTCCACCACAATTTATGTTATTCACCCTTCCGGGCTTCAAACATCCCTCAAGTTTCTCAAACATTGATCACAATTTATTATAACACTTTTAAAAGCGAATAACACATAGTGACCAACCCGGGAATCGAACCCAGGACGTATGCTCTTACGGATGAACGTGCGACCGCAAGGCTACATACGCTGTTAAAAAGTTTAGTCAACTTAATGACACCACTCATGTTAGTTATCCACCTTTCGTGCCGTCTGCACAGGTTTCAAACTTCCACCACAATTTATGTTATTCACCCTTCCGGGCTTCAAACATCCCTCAAGTTTCTCAAACATTGATCACAATTTATTATAACACTTTTAAAAGCGAATAACACATAGTGACCAACCCGGGAATCGAACCCAGGACGTATGCTCTTACGGATGAACGTGCGACCGCAAGGCTACATACGCTGTTAAAAAGTTTAGTCAACTTAATGACACCACTCATGTTAGTTATCCACCTATTAGCCGTCTGCCCAGGTTTCAAACTTCCACCACAGTTTATGTTATTCACCCTTCCGGGCTTCAAACATCCCTCAAATTTCTCAAACATTGATCACAATTTATTATAACACTTTTAAAAGCGAATAACACATAGTGACCAACCCGGGAATCGAACCCAGGACGTATGCTCTTACGGATGAACGTGCGACCGCAAGGCTACATACGCTGTTAAAAAGTTTAGTCAACTTAATGACACCACTCATGTTAGTTATCCACCTTTCGTGCCGTCTGCACAGGTTTCAAACTTCCACCATAGTTTATGTTATTCACCCTTCCGGGCTTCAAACATCCCTCAAATTTCTCAAACATTGATCACAATTTATTATAACACTTTTAAAAGCGAATAACACATAGTGACCAACCCGGGAATCGAACCCAGGACGTATGCTCTTACGGATGAACGTGCGACCGCAAGGCTACATACGCTGTTAAAAAGTTTAGTCAACTTAATGACACCACTCATGTTAGTTATCCACCTTTCGTGCCGTCTGCACAGGTTTCAAACTTCCACCATAGTTTATGTTATTCACCCTTCCGGGCTTCAAACATCCCTCAAATTTCTCAAACATTGATCACAATTTATTATAACACTTTTAAAAGCGAATAACACATAGTGACCAACCCGGGAATCGAACCCAGGACGTATGCTCTTACGGATGAACGTGCGACCGCAAGGCTACATACGCTGTTAACCTAACCTAACCTAACCTAACCTAACCTAACCTAACCTAACCTAACCTAACCTAACCTAACCTAACCTTTTTTTTTTTTTTTTTTTTTTTTTTTTTTCTTGGTGAAACCCATTTACAGGCTCCCGCGCCGGGGCAAGATGGAGAAGTGACGCGGGGAGTGTGGGGGTCGGGGCCGGAGTGCTATGGCCCCCCTACCCACTAAAACACCAAGGCCCCTTCTGCGCGCGTATGAGCCGGGTACCGGTATAATCCTGTTAAGGACTGCTCACCCGTGGCCCGGCTCGCGCATGCCGCGTGGCGTCGCAAGACGCGCGGCTCACCTTGGCCGCCACAAGAGTGACGGCGGTTCTCCTAATATGTACATATGTACAAATTACGCATGCAGCGCGGAAGCTGCGTGCGAATCGCCAATGGCGCCACCACACCGGTGCTGAAATATTTACAAAATGCCGCGTGGCGCAGCGCGAGCTACGCGCGGCTCTCCCCAGGGCACCGGGGTAGCGCCGAAGACCTTACTGAGGCGCCAGCCCCGACATTAAAATATGTACAGACTATGTACAATTTGTCGCGTAGCGCACAAGTGCGCGCGACTCGCCTCGCAACATCGGACTGGCGCCCTGCACCGATACAAAGTACCAGCGCGAAGAAACTATATACATATTTACACCTAACCTATATATACAATATTTACAAAGGCGGACCCAAGCGACCCGCCGCAGCACGAACCCGCAGCAGTGTCGCCGGGTCCTCAAACACTCGCACTAAGCGAGGTGGGCGTGGGCCGCCCTCTCCTCGGACCGGCCTCCGTAAAAACAGTGGCCGGTCGGGTCGGGCCGACTTAATCAAGCCAGCCCTCGGACCGGACTCCGCATCCCATTACGCAGAGCCCCGCATCCAGTTCGTCCCTATTCGCTTCCTCTAGGACCGCGTCATGGCCCGGTCACTTCTCCGGCCAGGCCAACCGACGCGGTCAAACGAGTACTAAGCCCCCCCGGCACGACAAGCCTAGGGACCCGCGGGAGTGGACATCCGCGGTGGGGGGGAACCTAACCTAACCTAACCTAACCTTTTTTTTTTTTTTTTTTTTTTTTTTTTTTTTTTTTTTTTTTTTTTTTTTTTTTTTTTTTTTTTTTTTTTTTTTTTTTTTTTTTCTTGGTGAAACCCATTTACAGGCTCCCGCGCCGGGGCAAGATGGAGAAGTGACGCGGGGAGTGTGGGGGTCGGGGCCGGAGTGCTATGGCCCCCCTACCCACTAAAACACCAAGGCCCCTTCTGCGCGCGTATGAGCCGGGTACCGGTATAATCCTGTTAAGGACTGCTCACCCGTGGCCCGGCTCGCGCATGCCGCGTGGCGTCGCAAGACGCGCGGCTCACCTTGGCCGCCACAAGAGTGACGGCGGTTCTCCTAATATGTACATATGTACAAATTACGCATGCAGCGCGGAAGCTGCGTGCGAATCGCCAATGGCGCCACCACACCGGTGCTGAAATATTTACAAAATGCCGCGTGGCACAGCGCGAGCTACGCGCGGCTCTCCCCAGGGCACCGGGGTAGCGCCGAAGACCTTACTGAGGCGCCAGCCCCGACATTAAAATATGTACAGACTATGTACAATTTGTCGCGTAGCGCACAAGTGCGCGCGACTCGCCTCGCAACATCGGACTGGCGCCCTGCACCGATACAAAGTACCAGCGCGAAGAAACTATATACATATTTACACCTAACCTATATATACAATATTTACAAAGGCGGACCCAAGCGACCCGCCGCAGCACGAACCCGCAGCAGTGTCGCCGGGTCCTCAAACACTCGCACTAAGCGAGGTGGGCGTGGGCCGCCCTCTCCTCGGACCGGCCTCCGTAAAAACAGTGGCCGGTCGGGTCGGGCCGACTTAATCAAGCCAGCCCTCGGACCGGACTCCGCATCCCATTACGCAGAGCCCCGCATCCAGTTCGTCCCTATTCGCTTCCTCTAGGACCGCGTCATGGCCCGGTCACTTCTCCGGCCAGGCCAACCGACGCGGTCAAACGAGTACTAAGCCCCCCCGGCACGACAAGCCTAGGGACCCGCGGGAGTGGACATCCGCGGTGGGGGGGAACCTAACCTAACCTTTTTTTTTTTTTTTTTTTTTTTGACTTGGGGAAACCCTTTTTAGCGGGCCCCCGCGCCGGGGCAAGATGGTGAAGTGGCGCGGGGAGTGTGGGGGTCGAGGCCGGAGTGCAATGGCCCCCCTACCCACTAAAACCCCAAGGCCCCTCCTAAGCGCTTATAAGAGTTGGGACGGAGCAATAACCTTGCGGTCCTCATCCCCGCCCCTTCTCGCGCTTGCCGCTTGGCGCTTTATGCGCGCGGCTCTCCTGTTGACGTCTTTTGTTGACGCATGACTCCCTATTATTTACAAAATATATACAAACAATTAGCCACGAGTGGCGAAGAAGAAGAAGGTGTGAACTGCAATTATAAAAGAATGAACTCCCCCCCCCCCTTAGCCACCCGGCTTCTCCACGTGGCTTTCATGTACAAGAGTACACGAAATTATTTACACTTAATTATATTTACAACAGTATTTACAATTATGTACAGCAGAGTCGTCAGACTCGCCGCTGGAATTCGCGGCGGCGTCTTCCGGCTCGCTTTCTCCTCAACGGTGGGGCCGAAGGATTGATCTCTCGGGCCCGCTCGTGTTCTTCTTTTTTGGACAGAACCGCTTCAGCAAAAGCATCCACGGCCCGCCAAGCACGTTCTTCTCGTGTTATTGCCGCCACCAAGTTCGGCAGCGACAGGTCAAGTCCGGTTATAGCTGCGAGGGAGCTCCTTTCGGGGTCCCACGCAGGACACGTTTCGATTGTGTGTTGCGGGGTGTCCGAAGGGCACCCGCAGTGGTGGCAGATGGGGGTATCTTCCCGGCGCGCGACTTTGTGCAGGTAACTGCCAAAGCAGCCGTGGCCGGTCAGCAGCTGTACGAGATGGTACGACAGCAACCCCCATTGCCTGTCAATCCAGTTGCGCAGAACGGGTCTTATGGCCTCAAGAGTCCTCAGACCCGCTCGCGCAGTTTCCAAGTCGATCTCCCATCTTTGGATGGCGACCTCTCTCGCCTCCAGTCTCCATCCTTTGACTTCCTCGGGAGCCGGGTCAGAACCGGCCCTCCGAGAGCTGTCTCGCCGCCAGTAGACTTCTGCTAGGGCGGTCGCATCGTGGTGCCAAGGGATTGTGCCGGCGATTACACACACCGCGTCGAAAGACGCAGTGCGGTACGCCCGCGCTACCCTGATCGAGGTGACCCGCTGCGACCGCCTAAGCACCGCCCTATTTGTATTATTGAGCCCTATATCATTGGCCCAGATTGGGCAACCATATAGGGCCTTCGCCCGGACAACACCTGCGAAAAGCCGTCGGCACGAGTCGCGTGGCCCGCCTATGTTGGGCATGATGCGGCTCAGTGCCGTGGCCGTTGCTGTCAGTTTAGGCGCCAACGCTGTAAAATGCGCCTTGAAACTCCACTTGGAGTCGAGTACAAGGCCCAAATACTTAAGCCGAGTCCCGACCCCAATGGGCACTCCTCCTACCACAATTGGCGCGGCCGTTGGTGGGGGCCTACGCGGGCCATGAAAGGCCATCGCCTCAGATTTTTCGAGGGCGACTCGCAGTCCTAATTCGCGGATGCGAGCCACCACTTGCGCTACTCCCGCTGTTGCGATCAGAGACGCCTCCCTAAAGTCACTGCCGGATGCTACTACGAGGGTGTCGTCCGCGTAGCAGATAAGCTGCACGCCGCGGATCAACACCCCCCGCAGGACTTTGTCGTATCCGATGTTCCACAGGAGTGGGCCTAGAACCGACCCCTGTGGAACACCGCACCTCACTTCGTGTCTCTCCCAACGATCCCTTCCGGGATATACGATTTGCCGACTGTGTAGGTAGTCGGCAATGGTCTTAATTAAGTAAGGCGGCACTCGATGATGAGTGAGGCCGCTGATTATGGCGTCCCAGGGCAGGGTGTTGAATGCGTTCGAGATGTCGAGCGACACCGCAATCACCACCCCGCCCTTTGACGTAGTCTCTTCCGAAATCTCTCGGAGGCGGGCAATGGCGTCGATTGTGGACCTTCTCTGCCGGAAGCCAAATTGGCAGTCCGACAGGTCCGGCCCAACAGATGTTAAGAGACGCGTTATGCGCATGGATATTACGCGCTCGAAGAGTTTGCCCGCCTCGTTGAGAAGGACGATTGGTCTGTACCCGGAGGGTGACTCCGCTGGCTTCCCTTCCTTCCGGAGTAAGACCAATCGTCCGGTCTTCCAACCCTTGGGGAACCTGCTACTTCTCAGACAATTGGACAGAAGAGCCCTGAACTTTTCTTCGAGCCCATTCCGCAGAGCCAAGGCGAGAACTTTCCCATGGAGACCATCTGGTCCCGGGGCGGTCTTCTTGCTGGTCAGCCTGTCTACTGCTATGTCGAGTTCAGCTTCGGTGACCTCAGGAACTTCGACGTCTTCGGTGTGTCTTAGTGTCAACTCCTGTAATTGTACTGAAGGAGTCAACGAGGGGGGGAACAGAGTCGCCACAACTGTTGTGAGCAGCGACGGCTCCATCCCGGCCGTCACGGGCGGGGCCCAAGGACGAAGCTTGGCCATTACTGCCTTATACGGCCGTCCCCAGGGATCGAGTTCCAAGGTTGTGAGGAACTCTTCCCACGCCCGCTCCTTGGCTTCCCCTATCGCCTTTTTGAGGGTCTTTTTGATGAGCTGGTGTTCTGCTCTTAATCGGATCTCCTCTTCTCCTCCGTAGACTGCTTGCCGTCTTCTGCGATACCTTCGGAGGCGCCTTCGCGCCGCAGAACACGCCTTGCGAAGCCTACCTAGCTCCGCGCTCCACCAGTGTACCTTATCGCGTGGCGGTATCGGACGAGACCTGGCCATCGAGGCGTCCGAGATGTCATTGAACGCCTCTTCGAACCAGGCCATCTCCTCGTCGATTGAGCGTGCGCTGGTGGTAGAGCACCACGCACTGATGATTGTGGCCACCTCCAGGGCGTCTCTGTCCAAAGACTTCAACGCCCATTTGGGGCCAATCTCGTCCGGGATACGCTGGGACGGGACCGGAGGCACCGACGACACGGGGCGGACGCTGTATCGGATATACCGATGGTCGGAGAGCGTCTCCACCCCTGTCACCACTCTCCAATCCCGAACACGTTGAGCAAGGGCTGGTGTCGCGAAAGTGACATCAACGATCGACCCGCCCTGCTCCCTGACACAGGTTTGTACCGACCCTCTGTTGACCAGGGCCATGTCAACCTCGGCGAGCCACTCGAGGACTGCCTCGCCTCGGGCGTCAGTGGCCGGGGACCCCCACGCCGTGGATTTGGCATTGAGGTCCCCCGCCACCAGCACATTGAGTGGACTACACCACTGAACTAAGGATCTAAGATCCGAAAGAAAGTCCTCGAATTCGGTTAGTGGCCGGTTGGGGGAGAAATACACCCCAATCACGGCCAGTTCATTGAATTTGGCGGCAATACAGCCGCTGCCGCGCCGCGTCGCTTGGAAGCTGAGTGGCGTTTCGGTGTTTGACGAGACGACGATAGCGACTAAGCCGTCACTATCGCCCACCCAGTTGCCTCCGTCGGGAACCCAATAAGGCTCTGCGACAATTCCTATGTTGACTGACCACTGCGCCAGACTCTGGTTGTAAAGATCCTGAGCTCTGGCGCAGTGGTTGAGGTTAGATTGGAGGATATTTATGGCCATCCTAATCTGCTGTTATTTCCTCCGTCTCCATGAGTTCCCCGCTTGGTTGGGGGGGTGCGGGTGCCTTGGTTGGCAGCACTCTTCTTGGTACCCGCTTTTTGGGGGCCGTGCAGGATGGGCCTCCCAGGCGGTGTTCAGACTTCTTGCCCTGCGCTGCACAAATGCTGCACTGGGGCTTATCTTTACAGTCGGCTGCTTTGTGTCCCGGCTTTCCGCAGCGCAGGCACAACTGGCTACGATCTTCAGCCGAGCAGCGGCTCGCGACGTGGCCCCCTTCGAGACATCTGAAGCACCTCAGATCTCGAGGTTTCTGGATTTCGACGCGCGCCGCCACCCAGCCGATGAGCAGTCTTCCTTGTGTCAATTTCTTGGCAGCATCTACAGGGCAGGTCACCCGTGCCGCGAACAGCCCACTTCTGTCCGGTCGGACGTCGCTCACGCGGATTTGGTCTGCCGGACATTCGCCTTTGGTAGAAACGGCGCTGCGGAGTTCTTCCGATGTTACCGAGTCGTCCAGGCCGGAGACCCGGACGCTCGTAGCCCTGAACGGTCTGGCGATCTTGATGCCGTCTTTGCTCAAAGCCTCCTTTAGCTTCTCCGCTAGGGAGTCTGCGACGCCGTCCTTTCCTACTCCGGGGATCTGCAGGATTGCAGCCCCGGTGACACCTCTGCGAAATTTGACCGACTCTATGCCGAGGCCGTTGAGGTCCACCTTTGATTTGGCTTCCCTCATGACCTTGGCGTAGGTCAGTCCCTTCTCTTCTGCATCCTTCGACAGCGTAATTGTGACTGCTGACGATCGAGGAGTCTTGAGTTTGGGCGTTTTGCCCGAACGCGATTGGTTCCGCGACTTCTTTTTCTTTTCTTGCGCCTGAAGCGCTTTCGATTTAGACGGAAGCGCTTGGGACTGCGTCTTTTCTTTTTGTGGACGTCCCTTCTTGCCCACCTTAACCCAGGCGCTTTCTTCCGCTTCGGGATTTGGCGGGCGAGAAGGGAGGTCTTTCCGGGAGGAGGCAGTTGGAACGGATGGGCGGGTGGCATTAGAAGTGGACGGAACCACTGAAGTCACCCCCTTATTCTTTTCAACTGTCTTCTCTTTATTCTTCTTCTTATTATTTTTATTTTTATTATTAATTTTGTTCTTCTTTGCAGGTTCAGGAGCGTTTGCTGTGCCCACTTCCACCTCCATCGGCACCGCGAGAGTGGCATCCGGGGGCGTTACGTGGGCCACAAGAGTTGGTAAGTCTTCACTGCCTGTTTTCTCCCTATTATTTCTCTTCTTGTCCGCTGCTAATGGGGGACGGAGTCGCGGCGCGGGCATGAGCCGCGGCTCCAGCCCCTCGAAGCGAGCGTTCATTCTAGCCCCGATGTTATTATATATCCGGGCCTCCCACTCCTCCATGTCCGGTAGTTGCGTCTGCGCTGGGGGCCCCTTTGACATCTGGAGTTGGAGCTCCTTCATTTGCCCCTGAAGCTCCCCTATTTGTGTGCGAAGACGCTCGTTCTCCTCTCGTAGCCCCCGTGTCTCCTCCGTGAGGGTCTGTTGAGCGAGCACTAAGGAGTCCTCTTTTAGCGCTTTGACAGCGTCCTTGAGGGCGCGCACAAAGGTCCCCTTCAAATTCGAGGAACCCCTGGCCACCTTGGTCACGATGTCGAGGCTTGTCTCCATTCGCTTCAGCACAACGGCTGTCGTGTCTCTCCCGGTGTTAAGTGCAGACCCGCTCGGAGCCGCCTCCGACATAACCGTCGGCGACAGCGCCGACCGGGTTCTGCGGGCCTCCGCGACCGATTCCATAAGTTCGGCCTCGGCGCGGGCCCTCAGTTCGTCTTCTTTGGATTTTAGATATAGCTGCTTCGCAGCTGCAAGACCTACATACTCGCCGGTAGTCGGCGGTCGGCCTCGCCCTCTCCTTTTTCGCTCTGCGGAGGCGGGGGTGTCTGTGGAACTACCCCCGCTCTCACTCTCTCTCCCTCTCTTCGATCCGGGCCTATAGTCCCAGAACCTTTTCGGACTTACACCGTCCAATGACTCTACTGATCCAAATCGACCCACCGATGGAGTGGACGACACACTAACCATCGAGTCGGAATCCGAGTCGGATAACCGCGCCACCGCGCCTTCAACCACTGAGGCTGGTACTGGGGTCGGAGTTCGATCCAGTACCACCCGCAGCTCCCTCTCCTTCCTACTCTCCTTCACACCTTCTACATTAGTTTTAATTTTATTTTGGTTTGGGTTCATTTTCATACGAGGGGTGTGGCTCCCCACTCCTGAGTATGAGGAGCCACGTAATACAAAATGGGGGAAATAAATCGTCCACCCGAGCGGAGACCCCGCGCCCGGGTAACCCAAATACCGCCTGGAGGTTGGGAGGTATCCAGGGGTTGGCCGCTAGCGGCCCGAAGTACTCTCCGGACAACCCACTCACCCTGCGGGAGAGCGGGGGTGCAGCGCCGCGCGAGGCCCCTCAGGGCACCCCAGCGCATGCACATTGAGGGTTTTTTAGTGTGGTTTTCCGTCCACTTGGGCCGGCCGATTAAGGCGAGCCCCCTGGCCCGATGCGATCCGCGAGACATGTCCACGTCAACCGCAAAGGGTAACAGGTTTGCCCGACGGGGGGTCTGCAATAGACCCCTAACCGACGACGACATCTCGCCGCCGCGGCCCGCCGCGCCGCGGTACTACCACAACCGCTACAGCCGTGACGTACCCATCACCATTCTACGCTGCAGAGCAGCCGCTGGTTGAAACAACCTCTACAAATCGCGCTTGGAAACGCGTTCGGCTCATCAGCCGTCTCCATTGTCCGGCTCCCGTGTCGTCTTCGGAAGCCGAACTCCCTGTTCGCTTCACCGGTTCGTTGAAAGTATCGCAGAATTAGTCCACAGACAACCTAAGACTTAGAAAACTAACAACTCGCCGGCTACTGAGCCCCCCCGGCACGACAAGCCCAGGGAACCGCAGGAATGACCATCTGCGGTGGGGGGGAACCTTTTTTTTTTTTTTTTTTTTTTTTTTTTTTTTTTACTTGGGGAAACCCTTTTTAGCGGGCCCCCGCGCCGGGGCAAGATGGTGAAATGGCGCGGGGAGTGTGGGGGTCGGGACCGGAAGTGCAATGGCCCCCCTACCCACTAAAACCCCAAGGCCCCTTCTTTGCGCTTGATGAGTGGAGGCGTGGAATGGGCCTTGCGACCTTTGCCCACGCCCCTCCTCGCGCTTGCCGCTTAGCGCGAGTTGCGCGCGGCTCTTCGGGACATCGGTTTGACGATGTCTTACATCTATTAATATTTACAATAGCTACGAGTGGCGAAGAAGGTGAGTTCTGCAAAAATAAAAATTGTCAAACCACTCCCCCCCTTAGCCACCCGGCTTCTCCACTCGCAATCTTACGTACCATGGGTACACAGACTATTTACACAAATTATTATTTACAAAATATATATACAACGACGACGAGTCAGACGCGCCGCAGAAAATCGCGGCGGCGTCTCCCAGTCCGTTTTCTTCGTAGGGGCGGAGCCGCAGGGTCTATCTCCCGGGCCCGCTCGTGTTCCTCCTTTTTAGACAGGACCGCTTCAGCAAAAGCATCCACGGCCCGCCAGGCACGTTCTTCTTGAATTATTGCCGCCACCAAGTTCGGCAGCGACAGGTCACGTCCGGTAATTGCTACGAGGGTACTCCTTTCAGAGTCCCACGCAGTGCAGGTCTCAATCGTGTGCTGCGGGGTATCTACAGAGCGCCCGCAGTGGTGGCAGGTGGGGGTGGCTTCCCGGCGCGCGACTTTGTGCAAGTAGCTGCCAAAGCAGCCGTGGCCGGTCAGCAGTTGGACGAGGTGGAATGTCAACGCCCCCCACCGCCTGTCAATCCATTGGCGAAGGACGGGTCTTATGGCCTCCAGAGTCCGCAGACCCGCCCTCGCATTTTCCAAATCCATCTCCCATCGTTGGATGGCGACCTCTCTCGCCTCGACTCTCCATTCTCTGACCTCGTCGGGAGCCGGGTCAGAACCGCTCCGACGAGAGGAGTCGCGTCTCCAATATACCTCTGCTAAGGCGGCTGCATCATGGTACCAGGGCGTTGTGCCGGCGATTACACACACCGCGTCAAAAGACGCAGTGCGGTACGCCCGTGACACCCGGATCGATGTTATCCGCTGCGACCGCCTAAGCACCGTCTTATTCGTGTTGTTGAGGCCTACGTCGTTGGCCCATATTGGGCAGCCGTAAAGGGCTTTGGCCCTCACTACACCGGCAAAGAGCCTCCGGCACGAGTCACGTGGCCCGCCAAGATTGGGCATGATGCGACTCAGTGCCGTGGCTGTCGTTATCAATTTAGGCGCTAGGGATTGAAAATGCGCTTTGAATGACCACTTTGGGTCGAGGACCAAACCTAAATATTTAATTTGGGCCCCGATCTCGATGGGGACACCGCCGACTATTATTTGCGCGCCCGATGGAGGGGGTCTACGCGGGCCGTAGAAGGCCACAGCTTCTGATTTCTCAAGGGCGACTCGCAGCCCTAATTCGCGGATGCGAGCCACCACCTGAGACACACCTGCCGTTGCTTTAAGGGAAGCTTCCCTGAAAGTTTCACCCGATGCTATGACGAGGGTGTCGTCCGCGTAGCATAAAACTTGCACACCGCGGATCAACACCCCCCTCAAGACTTTGTCGTACCCGATGTTCCACAAGAGTGGGCCTAGAACCGACCCCTGTGGAACACCGCATCTGACGTTATGTCTCTTCCAGCTATCTTTGCCTTGATATATAATTTGCCGACTATGTAAATAATCGGCAATGATCCTTACTAGGTACGAGGGCACTCGATGGTGAATGAGGCCGTCGATGATTGCATCCCAGGGCAGGGTGTTGAATGCGTTTGCAATGTCGAGTGACACCGCGATCGCCACCCCGCCCTTTGAAACTGTTTCCTCTGAGATCTCCCTGAGGCGGGCAATTGCGTCAATTGTGGACCTTCTCTGCCGGAAGCCAAACTGGCAGTCCGACAGGTCCGGCCCAACGGATGTTAAATGTCGCGTAATGCGCGTGGAAATGACGCGCTCAAACAATTTGCCCGCCTCGTTGAGCAGGACGATTGGTCTGTACCCGGAGGGCGACTCTGCAGGCTTCCCCTCTTTCCGGAGCAGGACCAATCGCCCGATCTTCCATGCCGTAGGAAACTTCGAGCACTTGAGACATTCAGTGAGGAGATTCTGAAATCTCTCGTTTAAACCGTGCCGCAGTGACAGGGCCAAGACTTTGCCATGTAGGCCGTCGGGTCCAGGCGCAGTCTTCTTTGCCGACATCTTGTCGACCGCGACGTCGAGCTCCGCCTCGGATACCTCAGGTATCTCGGCACCCCGAGCATCTTCAACGAGTCCCCTTATCCTCTCCGGTGTGTGTACTGGCGTAGCAAGGTAGGGCGGGAATAGGGTCGCCACCACTGTGGACAACAACGACGGCTCCATTCCGGCCGTTACGGGCGGGGCCCAGGGGCGCAACTTGGCCATGACCGCCTTGTACGGTCGGCCCCAGGGATCGAGCTCCAAGGTGGACAGGAACTCGTCCCACGCCCGCTCCTTTGCCTCGCCTATCGCCTTCTTTAACGTCCTTTTTGCGAGTTGTGCTTCGGCACGAAGGCGGGTTTCCTCCTCACCCCCGTAGACTGCTGTGCGTCTTCTTCTGTATCTCCTTAGCCGCCTTCGTGCCGCAGCACAAGTCTTGCGTAGCCGACCTAGTTCAGCGGACCACCAATATACGCGGTCACGAGGTGGTAATGGTCGCGATCTAACCATCGAGGCGTTCGAGATGAGATTGAACGCCTCATTGAACCAAGCCGACTCCTCCTCAATCGTCTGTGTGCCGACAGCGGGACACCATGAACTGACTATGGTGGCCACCTCCAGGACGTCTACGTCGAGTGACTTCAACGCCC
The DNA here is from genome assembly GCA_905404175.1 of Anthocharis cardamines. NCBI lineage: Eukaryota > Metazoa > Arthropoda > Insecta > Lepidoptera > Pieridae > Anthocharis > Anthocharis cardamines. Next base: position 9,996,240 of record FR989971.1, on the reverse strand, counting down.
ATTTGGGGCCAATCTCGTCAGGAATGCGCACCGGGACAGGAGGCACCGACGACAAGGGGTGGACGCCAAATCGGATGTACCGATGGTCTGAGAGCGTCTCCACCCCTGTTATCACTCTCCAATCCCGGACGCGTTGGACGAGGGCGGGTGACGCAAAGGTGACGTCTACGACTGACCCGCCCTGCTCTCTGACACAGGTGAAAACGGAGCCCCTATTTAGAGGAACCAGGTCTAACTCCGCGATCCACTCCAAGACTGCGTTGCCCCGGGCGTCAGTCGCTGAGGACCCCCACGCCGTGGATTTGGCGTTGAGGTCCCCGGCGACCAGCACATTGAGAGGGGAACACCAGCGAACGAGGGACGCAACGTCCGAAAGGAACTCCTCGAATTCCGGTAGAGTCCGGTTAGGGGAAAAATATGCCGACACAACAGCCAATCCATCGAACTTGGCGGCCACGCATCCGTGGCCGCGACGCGTCGCGACTATGTTGAGCGGAGAGTCTCCATTATGGGAAACGACGATGGCTGACAGGTTGTCCTCATCGCCGACCCAGTTGTTCCTATCGGGAACCAAATATGGCTCCGCGATTATTCCTAGGTTAATGGACCACTGCGCCAGGCTCTGGTTGTAAAGGTCCTGAGCCCTGGCGCAGTGGTTTAAGTTCGCTTGAAGGATGTTGAGGGCCATATTAATTTGGATCCCCAACGACGACTTCTACTTCCATGTTCTCCCCGCTCGGCTGGGGAGGTGCCTTCTTTGGCGGCACTCTTCTCGCCACTCGTCTTTTGGGGGCCGAGCAAGATGGTCCTCCCAAACGGTGGTTTGCTGTTTTGCCCAAAGATGAGCATACGCTGCATTGGGGCTTCTCTCCGCAGTCGGCCGCCTTGTGGCCGGGTTTACCGCATCTAAGACACATCTGGCTGCGGTCTTCGGCCGAGCAGCGACTCGCGACGTGTCCGATTTCGTGACATCTGAAGCACATGAGTTCTTGTGGTTTTTGGATCGCGACGCGTGCCGCCACCCAACCGATCAGAAGTCTTCCCTGAGTGAGTCTCTTGGCAGCTTCGACTGGACAAGTCACCCGCGCCGCAAACAATCCGCTTCGATCAGGGCGCACGTCACCCACCCGAACCTGGTCCAATGGACATTCGCCCTTCAAGGCAACGGCTCCCTTCACGTCGTCCGGTGTGACCGAATCATCCAGTCCGGATATCCGGACGCTCGTCGCCTTGTAGGGTCTGGCTATCTTTATGCCGTCCCTGTTTAGCACCATCTTTAGTTTCTCTGCTAGAGAATCCGCAACTCCATCCTTGTCGGTTCCGGGGATCTGCAGGATAGCCGCCCCCGTCACCCCTCGACGAAACCTTATTGATTCGAGGCCGAGGCTGTTGAGGTCGACTTTCTGTTTCGCCTCTCTCATTACTTCGGCGTATGTAATACCCTTTTCTTCAGCATCCTTGGTCAGCGTGATGGTTACGGCTGAGGATCGGGGCGCCTTGAGTTTGTGCGCCTTGTCCCTTGGCTTTGACGCTTCGGGAGTTCTGCCCGGTCTCGATTGAGCCCGTTTCTTCTTCTTACTCTCTTGCGCCTGAAGCGCTTTCGACTTCGTTGGGAGCGCTTTGGGTTGCGCTTTTTCTTTCTGTGGACGCCCCTTCTTGCCCACTTTTACCCAGGCACTCTCTTCCGCTTCTGGGTTTGGCGGGCGAGAGGGGACGTTTCTCTGGGAGGAGGCAGCCGAAACAGGTGGGCGTGTTGTGGAAGAGGTGGATGGAACCACCAATGTCACCGCCCTACTTTTTTCAGTTGTCTTCTCTCCTTTCTTTTTCTTCTTTTGTTTGATCTTTTCTTTTTTGCTTTCAGGAGCAGGAGCATCTTCCGTGTCCATGGCGGTCTCCACCGAGGCCGCGTGAGCAGCATCAGGAGACGGCGCGCGTACTGCAGGAGTAACTGGTAAGTTTTTCACCGTTTTGTCCCTACTCTGCCTTTTTGTATCAGCCGCTAATGGAGGTCGGAGTCGCGGTTCGGGGTTGAGTCGCGGCTCCAGCCCATCCATTCGGGCGTTTAGTCTGGCACCGGTGTTTCTATATATTCGGGCCTCCATCTCTTCCAGGTCGATTGTTTGCGACTGAGCCTGTGGGGGCGCCTTCTGAACTTGGAGCTGGAGCTCCTCCATCTGTGTTTGGAGTGTCCCAACCTGCTGGCGGAGACGCTCATTATCCTCGCGTAGTGCCCGCGTTTCCTCTGAGAGGGATTTCTGCGCGAGCACTATGGAGTCTTCCTTTATTGCTTTGGCCGCATCTTTTAGTGCGCGCACAAAGGTCCCTTTTAAATTGGACGACCCTTTGGCCACCTTCGTGATCATTTCGACGCTGGCCTCAATTCGCTTCAAAACGATGGTCGTGGTGTCAAGTCCGGTGTTTACGGCAGACCCGCTCGGAGCCGCCTCTGACAAAACCGTCAGCGACAGCGCCGACCGGGTTCTGCGGGCCTCCGCGACCGAGTCCATAAGTTCAGCCTCGGCGCGGGCCCTCAGTTCGTCTTCTTTTGATTTTAAATAGAGCTGCTTCGCAGCAGCAAGGCCCACGTAGTCGCCAGTGGTTGGCGGTCGGCCTCTCCCTCTCCTTTTACGTTCTGCGGAGGCGGGGGTGTCTGTGGAACTACCCCCGCTCTCACTCTCTCTTCCCCTCTTCGACCCGGGCCTATAGTCCCAGAATCGTTTCGGACCTAAACCGTCCAAAGACTCAACCGATCCGAATCGGCCCGCCGATGGTGTGGACGACACACTGACCATCGAGTCGGAATCCGAGTCGGACAATCGCGCACTCGCGCGTTCCACCACTGAGGATGGTACCGGCGTCGGAGTTCGATCCAGTACCACTCGCAGCTCCCTTTCGCTTCTCCTCTCCTTCCCTTCTACACTACTAATATTTATATTTTGATTTTGAGTTTTGTTTTCCATCTTCCATCCAAGGGGTGTGGCTCCCCACTCCTGAGTATGAGGAGCCACGTAATACAAAATGGGGGAAATAAACTGTCCACCCGAGCGGAGACCCCGCGCCCGGGTAACCCAAAATACCGCCTGGAGGTTGGGTGGTATCCAGGGGTTGGCCGCTAGCGGCCCGAAATACTCTTCGGACAACCCACTCACCCTGCGGGAGAGCGGGGGTGCAGCGCCGCGCGAGGCCCCTTAGGACACCCCGACGCATGCACATTGAGGGTTTTTTATTGTGGTTTTCCATCCACTTGGGCCGGCCGATTAAGGCGAGCCCCCTGGCCCAGTGCGATCCGCGAGACATGTCCACGTCAACCGCAAAGGGTAACAGGTTTGCCCGACGGGGGGTCTGCAATAGACCCCTAACCGACGACGACATCTCGCCGCCGCGGCCCGCCGCGCCGCGGTACTACCACAACCGCTACAGCCGTGACGTACCCATCACCATCCTTCGCTGCAAAGCAGCCGCTGGTTAAACAACCTCTACAAATCGCGCTGAAACGCGTTCGGCTCATCAGCCGTCTTCGTGTTCGGCTCCCGTGTCGTCTTCGGTAGCCGAACTCCCTATTCGCTTCACCGGTTCGTTGAAAGTATCGTTGCCTCAGTCCACAGACAACCTAAGACAAGGAAAAACTAACAACTCGCCGGCTACTGAGCCCCCCCGGCACGACAAGCCTAGGGATCCGCGGGAATGGACATCCGCGGTGGGGGGGGTGGGGGGGAACCTTTTTTTTTTTTTTTTTTTTTTTTTTTTTTTTTTTTTTTTTTTTTTTTTTTTTTTTTTTTTTTTACTTGGGGAAACCCTTTTTAGCGGGCCCCCGCGCCGGGGCAAGATGGCAAAGTGGCGCGGGGAGTGTGGGGGTCGGGACCGGAGTGCAATGGCCCCCCTACCCACTAAAACCCCAAGGCCCCTTCATTCACGCTTAGTCGGCTAGGCACGGTGTCGGCTTCTCAGCTTTTAGCCATGCCGTTGCCTGCGTGTTGCCGCGTAGCGCTTGCGAATGCGCGCGGCTCTGCTATGCGCGTGAAAAGTACACGCGCATTTCTCCTATTTATATTTACAATTATTTACAGAACATAACAAAGTGCGGCGAAGGAGTGCGGTGACTGCTAAACTAAAATGAATGACAACCTCCACACCCTTAACAGCACCTCTTCGCCTATATTATTTACAAGAACAACAATAACAACAACAACATATATATGTAAGTCAACAATTATTTACAGTTAAAACATAGAAAACGAATATATATATTTACAACAACATGAGAATACACTTTATTTACAAAGAATATTAACAACAGCAGGACAGGGTTAGACCCGTCGCAAGAAATCGCGACGGCGTCGCCCGGTCCGCTTTCTCCTTAATGGCGGGGCCTCAGGGTCTATTTCCCGGGCCCGCTCTACCTCCTCCTTAGACGACATCACCGCCTCGGCGAACGTTTGAACCGCACGCCAACGACGGCGACTATCATCGCCCCGAACCATCCCCTCGACCAGGTCCGGGAGCGACACGACAAATCCGGGGTTATAGACTGCCAGCATGGTCCCCCTCTCGGAGTTCCACGCCGGACAGTCTGAAAGAACATGTTCGGGGCTGTCGATTGCAGCCCCGCAATGCAGACAGTTGGGGGTGGCCTCACGACGCGCCACCTTGTGCAGATACCCGCCGAAACAGCCGTGGCCGGTCAGCAGCTGCACGAGGCGGAACGTGAGTGACCCCCCTTTCCGTTCCATCCAATCCTTAAGGACTGGGAGTATGGCCTCCACAGTCCGTCTTCCCACGCGCGTTGTGGCAAGGTCGTCGTGCCACTTCTGAAGCGTAGCCTCACGGCCTTCTTCGCGCCACCTTTTTATTATGTCCGGTGCTGGCTCCTCCCCGGCACTTCTTGCCCGAGCCCTCTTCCAGTATACGTCCGCCAAGGAGAGCGCCTCGTAGTACCAGGGGGGCGTCCCGGCTATCACGCTAACCGCATCGAATGATGCGGTGCGGTATGCCCTCGCCACCCTGTTTGAGGAAATGCGTTGCGCTCTTCTCAGCGACGCCTTATTTGCTTCTCCAAGCCCTTGGTCATTGGCCCAGATTGGGCAGCCATATGTGGCCTTCGCCCGAACCACTCCCGCGAACAGCTTCCGGCAAGAGCCGCTGGGCCCACCGAGATTGGGCATGATGCGGCTCAATGCCATGGCCGTCGCAGTAAGTTTGGGGGCCAGAGCATTAAAATGGCCCTTAAAATTCCACTTGGGGTCCAATAAGAGCCCCAAGTACTTCAGTTCTTTTCCAACAGAGATAGGGACTCCTCCTACCATTATTGTGGCTCCTTCTGGTGGAGCTCTCCTATGCCCGTAAAAGGCAATAGCCTGGGACTTCTCCAGGGCAACCCGCAGCCCCAAATTACGGATGCGGGTCACCACCTGGGCGACACCTGCCGTTGCTCTGAGTGACGCTTCTCTGTACGTTTCACCCTCAGCGACCACGAGCGTGTCGTCGGCGTAACAGATGACACTTACGCCTCGGATCAGCACTCCTCTCAAAACGCGGTCATACCCAATGTTCCACAGGAGTGGGCCTAAAACCGATCCCTGCGGAACACCGCACGCGACGTCGTGACTTTGCCACCTGTCCCTTCCTGGGTAGAGAATTCGGCGGTTGCGTAGATATTGAGCAACCATGTCCTTTAAGTAGGATGGGACATTATGAAATGCCAAACCCTCTAGAATGGCGTCCCAGGGCAGGGTGTTGAAGGCATTCGCAATATCCAGCGAAATTGCCAACACCACCCCGCCCCCCGCCGTTGTCCTATCCGAGATGTCTCTGAGTCGGGCAAGAGCGTCGATCGTGGACCGTCCCCGGCGGAAGCCAAACTGGCATTCCGACAGGTCCGGCCCCACAGATGAAAGGTGACGAACAATGCGAGACGCGATGACGCGCTCGAGCAGCTTGCCCGACTCATTCAACAGTACTATTGGCCTGTAACCCGCAGGCGAGTCGACAGGCTTGTTCTCCTTCCTAAGCAAAACCAGTTTTCCCGTTTTCCACTCTGCCGGGAACTCTCTGCTTCTTAGGCACCTGGTGAACAGGTTTCTGATCTTCTCGAAAAGTCCATGTGCTATAGTCAGAGCGAGGACCTTCCCGTGGACTCCATCGGGGCCGGGAGCAGTCCTCCTACTCTGCATCTTCTCCACTGCTACAGCAATTTCGGCCTCTGACACTTCGGGGATCTCGGCCTCCTCTGTGTCATCAGCCGCGTGTTCGGTCCGGTAATTGGCAAGAGACAATGAAGCCGACCGGGACGGGAAGAGTGTCGACACAACGGTCGAAAGAAGTGACGGCTCCATCCCGGCGGTTAGAGGCGGGGCCCAGGGGCGCAGTTTGGCCATAACCAACTTATAAGGACGCCCCCAGGGATCAACTTCCAGGGTGTTAAGAAGTTCACCCCAACCTCTTTCTTTTGCCTCGCCTATTTCTCTTTGTAATCGCCTCTTGGCGTCATTATATGAGGCCTTCAGACGGCTCTCCTCCTCCCCTCCGTGAACAGCCGACCGCCTTCTTCTGTAGCGGCTCAGTTGATGTCGAGCCGCCACACAGTTAGCCCGCAGTTGGGCGAGCTCTCTGCTCCACCAGTAGGTGCAAGTCTTGGGTGGCATCGGTCGGGACCTGGACATCGATGCGTCCGAAATGGACACCAGAGTCTCTCCGAGCCGAGCCACCTCTTCCCCGACCGACAGATTTCCGGTGGCAGAGCACCATGTATTTATGACGGTTGCCACTTCGAGTACCTCCCTGTCTAATGTTTTTAGAGCCCACTTTGGGCCAATCTCGTCCGGGATGCGAGCCTGAGTTGGGGGTACAGACGACGAGGGGCGGACGCCGAACCGGATATAAAGATGGTCCGAAAGCGTTTCCACCCCTGTCAAAACCTCCCAATCTTGGACGCGCTGAGCCAGGGCGGGGGACGCGAAAGTCACGTCGATGACCGACCCGCCCTGCTCTCTTACGCAAGTAAAGGTAGTCCCCCTGTTGAGCGGGGACATACCGACCTCCGACAACCACTCCAGAACGACTTCGCCGCGAGCGTCAGTCACTGGGGACCCCCATGCCGTGGATTTGGCATTGAGATCCCCAGCAACCAGCACATCTAGTGGGCTGCACCATCTTACGAGCGCGCTGACCTCGAGCAGGAAAGTCTCAAAGTCGGCGATCGGCCGGTTGGGCGAGAAATAAGCCCCGATCACCGCTATATTGTTCAATTTTACCGCTACACACCCGTTACCCTTGAGAAAAGCTCCGAGAGTGAGCGAAGAATTAGTCCTAGCCGGGACGACCACCGCAACCAGATTATCCCGGTCGCCGACCCAGTCCGTCCTGTCCGGAACCAAATAGGGCTCCGCGACTATGCCAACTTCGATTGACCACTGTGCCAGGCTTTGGACCAATAAGTCTTGGGCTCTGGCGCAGTGGTTTATGTTGCACTGAAGGAATCGTAGGGCCATCCTATTGTTGTCCCACGATCCCTTCAGTCTCCATCGCTTCCACGTCCGGCTGTGGATTCCTGCTGGCCTTTCTGGCCGCCGTTCTCCTTGTCACTTTCACGCTGGGGGCCGAACAGTTTTTACCCCCCAGCTTGTGATCTGATTTCCTGCTCGCCGCCGCGCACAAAGCACAATGCGGCTTGGCGGTGCAGGAGGCCGCCTTGTGGTCCGGCTGGCCACACCTAAAACATAACTGGCTGCGGTCGTTATCGACAGTGCAACGGCTGGCCACATGGCCCTTCTGGAGGCAGCGGTAACACTGCAGCCCCCTGGGCCCCGACACAGTGATCTTTGCGACCACCCAACCGACGAGGAATTTCCCTTCGGTCACTTTCTTTGCCGCAGTAGTGGGCACTCGAGCCCAGACCGCGTTTAGCCCAGACCAATCTTGCCGCATCTCTCCAACACGCACTTGATCGGCCGGACATCCCGCCTTTGTCACAATCGCCTCCTTTACTTCCTCCGACGTGACTGAGTCGTCGAGGCCTGCCACTCGAATATCAGTGGACCTCACAGGTCTGGAGACTTTGACTTCCCTGTCCCCATAAATGCCTCTGAGTTTGGCAGCGAGGTCGTCCGCCTTGGGATCGCTTCCAGCCCCGGGGATCTGGATGATAGCGGCCCCGGTAGCTGCACGACGGAATTTCACTGAGTCGATCCCAATGTCTCCGAGGTTTATCTTCGATCTTGCCTCTTTTATGACCTCCGCATACGAAAGGCCTTTTCCTTCACTGTCTCGAGGAAGAGTGAGCACGACGGCTGCCGTCCGGGGCGTCTTCAATTTGGGCTTGGGCTTGGGTTGCGCCGCCCTAGACGCCTTAGCGGGTGCCCTCGAACGAGAAGTTGCCGTTCTCTCCTTTCTCACCCTGTCGCGCGCTTGAAACCCGCTCGACTTTGTGGGGAGCGTCTCCTTAGATGGGGGCGCTTTCTGCGCATTCGGACGTCCCTTCTTGGTCACCCTGACCCATCCGCTTTCTTCCGCGTCAGGGTTGGGCGGCCGCGAAGGGAGACCCGTTTTAGGAGGGGCAGCGGGGGCCGGCGGGCGCGCGGCGGCAATAGCCGTCTTGGCGTTCCCACCGTCTCCCGGTGCCTTCTTATTTGTCTTCTTCTTTTTACTTTTCTTCCCTTTTGTTACAGGGGCAGAACCTGTCTCCACGAGAACTTCGGGATCCTCGGGTGCCGCGGGAGCCGCCGAAGCAGCAACGACGGGAGCCGAGGACGCCGGTGAGTACGATGTTGATTTATTTACATTCTTCCCTTTATTGTTTTTATCGGCCGCGAGTGGGGGTCGGAGTCGGGGCGCTGGCATGAGCCTTGGCTCCAGCCCCTCAAAGCGGGCGTTCATTCTTGCACCTACATTACTGTATATCCGGGCCTCTAGTTCTTCGAGGTCCGGTGCTTGCGTCTGTACAGGGGGCCCCTTCGACATCTGGAGCTGGAATTCCTCCATTTGTTTCCGGAGCTCCCCAACCTCTCGACGAAGGCGCTCGTTGTCGTCGCGCAATTGCCGTGTTTCCTCAGAGAGGGTCTGCTGCGCTAGAAATGCAGTGTCGTCTTTGATTGCCTCTGCGGCGTCTTTGAGGGCACGCACAAAGGTCCCCTTAAGATTGGAGGAACCCCTGGCCACCCTAGTCACAACTTCGAGGCTAGCCTCAATGCGTTTCACTGCATTGGCTGCCGTATTTACTTCGGTATTCACCGCAGACCCGCTCGGGGCCACCTCTGACCCAACCGTCAGCGACAGCGCCGAACGGGTCCTGCGGGCCTCCGCGACTGACTCCAATAATTCGGCTTCAGCGCGGGCCTTCAATTCCTCATTTTTGGCCTTTAAGTAGACCTGTTTAGCCGCCGCCAGACCGACATATTCACCAGTCGTAGGTGGACGACCTCGTCTCTCTATTCTCTTAGTTGTCTTGGACGGGGTGTCCGTTGAACTCCCCTCGTCCGACGATCTCAACCTCTTTAGCCTGCGCTCCGACCAGAACCGGCTCTTTTGCGCGTCTCCCGACTCGCAGCTATCGTACCCGGCTCGGTGGATCGATGAGTCAGATGGTACACTGACCATCGATCCACTGTCCGAGTCTGACAACGTTTCTACCGCCTTCGAGCGGCCCGAAACACTAACTTCCCCGAGGGTGGGGACCGGCGTCGGCGTACGCTCGATCCTCACTCTCAACTCCTTCCCTTCACTTAAAACTAACTCCCTTCTTACGTCTTTTGGATTTTTCTTTCTGTTGTACTCCATCATAATCTCCAAGGTGGGGCTTTGCACGAATGTGGTCAGCCCCGACATCCACGCCCGTAGAAATGAATGTCTTTAGACAGTTTAATGGGGGATATACGAAGTCCACCCGGGCGGAGACCCCTGCACCCGGGTAACCCTGATACACCGTGGACGGCGGGTGTTGTCCGCGGGTTGGCCGCTAGCGGTCCGACGTACTGGCCGAACACCCACTCCCCCTGCGGGAGAGCGGGGGTGCAGCGCCGCGCGAGGCCCATAGGGCGCCCCAGCGCATACACATTCAGGGTTTTTTATTGTGGTTTTCCTTCCACTTGGGCCGGCCGGTTAAGGCGAGCCCCCTGGTCCGATACGATCCGCGAGACATGATCCACGACAACCGTATCGGTTAACAGGTTGCCCGACGGGGAGCCGAAACTCCTAACCAGCGGCAGCAACTCGCTGCCGCCGGCCCGCCGCGCAGTGAAGGCTGTAAAGCCGTCACCTCCGCGTAAGGAATACGCGCCCAATAGGGCTACAAACTGCGTACAAAAGTACCACGGGCTAAAACCCTTCTCCACTTTCAACACCTATCCTTCAAGAGACGCCGATCACTTAAACAACAGGCGTGAAACTTAAAGGCGAGTCTTACCGGCGCATCCAAAATGGATGGACCGGCAACCCTCGCCCTCCCAATTCGCGACCACCGAGTTATAAGACAGAAATAGGGACGATTGTACCATAAACCGCCCCTATAAAAGTCTTGAAACTCGGCGGTTCGGGCCCCCCCGGCACGACAAGCCTTGGGGCCGCAGGAATGGACATCTGCGGTGGGGGGGGGGTGGGGGGGAACCTAACCTAACCTAACCTAACCTAACCTAACCTAACCTAACCTAACCTAACCTAACCTAACCTAACCTAACCTAACCTAACCTAACCTTTTTTTTTTTTTTTTTTTTTTTTTACCTGGAGAAACCCATTTACAGGCCCCCGCACCGGGGCAAGATGGTAAAGTGGTGCGGGGAGTGTGGGGGTCGGGTAAAGTCGTTCCCCAATACCCACTAAAACTCCAGGGCCCCTTCATTCACGCTGAGTCGGCTAGGCACGGTGTCGGCTTCGCAGCTTTTAGCCGTGCCGTCGCCTGCGTGTTGCCGCGTGGCGCATTGCAAGTGCGCGCGGCTCTGCTATGCGCGTGTTTAAGAGACACGCGCATTTCACCTATTTATATTTACAATTATTATTTACAAAACAAAGTGCGGCGAAGGAATGCGGAAACTGCTATAATAAATCACTACGACAACTACCACACCCTTCACGGCACTTCTTCGCCTACTTGTTTGCAGAATTATATTTACAACACAACAATATATTTACAAACAAAACAATACACAAAATTATATACATACACAATCACAAAAGACCCATATATATTTACCCACCTATTTGAAAAATACACGATCTATATACACAAGTATTTTACAACAGCAGGACACGGGTTAGACCCGCCGCAAGAAATCGCGACGGCGTCGCCCGGTCCGCTTTCTCCTTAATGGCGGGGCCTCGGGGTCTATCTCCCGGGCCCGCTCTATCTCCTCTTTAGATGAGATCACCGCCTCGGCGAACGTTTGTACCGCCCGCCAGCGACGGCGACTATCATCGCCCCGGACCATCCCCTCGACCAGGTCCGGGAGCGAAATGACGAATCCGGGATTAAAGACTGCCAGCATGGTCCCCCTCTCGGAGTTCCACGCCGGACAGTCTGACAGAATATGTTCGGGGCTGTCGATTGCAGCCCCACAATGTAGGCAGTTGGGAGTGGCCTCACGACGCGCCACCTTGTGCAGATAGCCGCCGAAACAGCCGTGGCCGGTCAGCAGCTGCACAAGGCGGAACGTAAGTGACCCCCCCTTCCGCTCAATCCACTCCTTAAGGACTGGGAGTATCGCCTCCACAGTCCTTCTTCCAACGCGGGTGGTGGCCAGGTCTTCTTGCCACCTGATTAGCGTGGCCTCGCGGCCCTCTTCCCGCCATCGCTTGATTTCTTCTGTAGTTGGCTCTTCCCCGGCCCTTCTGGCCCGAGCCCTCTTCCAGTAGACGTCCGCCAAGGAGAGCGCCTCGTGATACCAAGGGGGCGTTCCGGCTATCACGCTGACCGCGTCAAAGGACGCGGTGCGGTATGCCCTCGCCACCCTGTTTGAGGAGATGCGCTGCGCTCTTCTCAGCGACGCCTTATTTGCCTCTGAAAGGCCACGATCATTGGCCCAAATTGGGCAGCCATATGTAGCTTTCGCCCTTACCACCCCCGCGAACAACTTCCGGCATGAGCCACTGGGCCCGCCGAGATTGGGCATGATGCGGCTCAATGCCATGGCCGTCGCAGTGAGTTTGGGGGCCAGAGCGTTAAAATGGCCCTTAAAATTCCACTTGGGGTCCAATAAGAGCCCCAAGTACTTCAGCTCTTTACCGACGACGATAGGGACTCCTCCTACCATGATAGCGGCTCCTTCTTGTGGAGCTCTCCTATGTCCATAGAAGGCAATTGCTTGGGATTTTTCGAGGGCAACCCGCAGCCCGAGATTACGGATGCGGGTCACAACCTGTGCGACACCTGCGGTTGCTTTGAGTGACGCCTCCCTGTAATTTTCTCCTGTAGCTACCACGAGCGTGTCGTCGGCGTAGCAAATGACACTTACGCCTCGGATCAACGCTCCTCTTAACACGCGGTCATAGCCGATGTCCCACAGGAGTGGGCCCAGAACCGACCCCTGTGGAACACCGCACGCGACGTCGTGACTTTGCCACCTGTCCCTTCCTGGGTAGAGGATTTGGCGGTTGCGTAGGTATTCTGCAACAATGTCCCTTAAGTAGGTTGGGACATTATGAAATGCCAAACCCTCCAGAATGGCGTCCCAGGGCAGAGTGTTGAAGGCGTTCGCAATATCCAGCGAAATTGCCAACACCACCCCGCCCTCCGCCGTTGTCCTATCCGAGATTTCCCTGAGTCGGGCAAGAGCGTCGATCGTGGACCGTCCCCGGCGGAAGCCGAATTGGCATTCCGACAGGTCCGGCCCCACGGATGAAAGGTGACGAACGATGCGAGACGCGATGACGCGCTCTAGCAGCTTGCCCGACTCATTCAACAACACTATCGGCCTGTAACCCGCAGGCGAGTCGACAGGCTTATTCTCCTTCCTCAAAAGAACTAATTTCCCCGTCTTCCACTCCGCAGGAAACTCTCCGCTTCTTAAGCACCTGGTGAACAGGTTTCTGAACTGCTCGAACAATCCGTTTGTTATAGCGAGAGCGAGGACCTTTCCGTGGACTCCGTCGGGGCCGGGAGCAGTCCTCCTACTCTGCATCTTTTCTACTGCTACCGATATTTCGGCCTCTGACACTTCGGGGACCTCGGCGTCCTCGGTGCCATTGGCCGTGTGTCTATTCCGGTCATTAGTAAGAGACAAAGGACCCGACCGGGGTGGGAAGAGAGTCGACACAACGGTCGAAAGAAGTGACGGCTCCATCCCGGCGGTTAGAGGTGGGGCCCAGGGGCGCAGTTTGGCCATGACCAACTTATAAGGACGCCCCCAGGGATCAACCTCCAAGGTGTTAAGGAGTTCATCCCAACCTCTATCCTTTGCCTCTCCTATTTCTTTTTGCAAGAGCCTCTTGGCTTCATTGTATGAGGCCTTCAGCCGACCCTCCTCATCCCCTCCGTGAACAGCCGACCGTCTTCTCCTGTAGCGGCTCAGTTGTCGTCGAGCCGCTACGCAGTTAGCCCGCAGTTGGGCGAGCTCGCTGCTCCACCAATAAGTGCTGGTCTTAGGCGGCATCGGTCGGGACCTGGACATCGATGCATCCGAAATGGACACCAGAGTCTCTCCGAGCCGAGCCACCTCTTCCCTAATCGACAAATTATCGGTGGCGGAACACCACGTATTGACGACGGTTGCCACTTCAAGAATCTCCCTATCCAATGTTTTTAGGGCCCATTTTGGGCCAATCTCGTCCGGGATGCGAGTCCGAGTTGGAGGTACAGACGACGAGGGGCGGACGCCGAACCGGATGTAAAGATGGTCCGAAAGCGTCTCCACCCCTGTCAAAACCTCCCAACCATGGACACGACGAGCGAGGGCGGGGGACGCAAAAGTCACGTCGATGACCGACCCGCCCTGCTCTCTCACACACGTGAAGGCCGACCCCCTGTTGAGCGGGACCATGTTAACCTCCGAGAGCCACTCAAGGACCAAGTTGCCGCGCGCATCGGTCACTGGGGATCCCCATGCCGTGGATTTGGCATTGAGATCCCCAGCAACCAGCACCTCTAGTGGACCACACCATCTCACCAGGGTGCTCACCTCGAGAAGATAGTTTTCGAAGTCTGCGATAGTTCTGTTGGGCGAAAAATAGACTGCAACTACCGCGACTCTTCCCAGCTTTACAGCGACACACCCATTGCCCTTGACAGATGCTTCAAGATAGAGCGAAGAATCAACCCTGGACGGGACGACAACCGCGACCAAGCTATCTCGGTCGCCGACCCAATCCGTCCTGTCCGGCACCAAATAGGGCTCTGCGACAATACCTACTTCGATTGACCACTGAGCCAGGCTTTGGACCAATAAGTCTTGGGCTCTGGCGCAGTGGTTTATGTTGGACTGAAGGAATCGTAGGGCCATCCTATTGTTGTCCCACGATCCCTTCAGTCTCCATCAATTCCACGTCCGGTTGTGGCTGACTGCTGGCCTTTCTGGCCGCCATTCTTCGTGTCACTTTCACGCTGGGGGCCGAACAGTTCTTACCCCCCAGCTTGTGATCTGGTTTCCTACCCGCCGCCGCGCACACAGCACAGTGCGGCTTGGCGGTGCAGGAGGCCGCCTTGTGGTCTGGCTGGCCACACCTGAAGCACAGCTGGCTTCGGTCTTTATCAACCGTGCACCGGCTGGCCACATGGCCCTTTTGGAGGCAGCGGTAGCACTGCAGCCCCCTAGGCCCCGACAAGGTTATCTTGGCAGCCACCCAGCCGACCAAGAATTTCCCCTCCATCACTTTCTTGGCGGCTGTGACGGGCACCTGAGCCCACACTGCGAACATCCCCGACCAGTCAGCACGCATTTCTCCTACTCGGACTTGATCCGCCGAACAGCCAGACTTGGCCACGATCGCCTCCTTAACTTCGGCCGAGGTGACCGAGTCGTCTAGGCCCGCCACCCGGATGTCAGTGGATCGGACGGGCGTAGAGACCTTTATATCTCTCTCTCCGTAGATGTCCCTCAGTTTGGCGGCTAGCGCGTTCGCTTTGGGATCACCCTCGGCCCCGGGGATCTGGATAATAGTGGCCCCAGTGACCGCGCGTCGGAATTTTACTGACTCGATGCCTATTTCCTTTAGGTCGATCTTCGTCCTCGCTTCCTTAATTACCTCCGCGTAAGAGGGGCCCTTGCCCTCGCTGTTCTGAGGAATCGTCAGGACGACGGCCGCAGTCCGAGGCGTCTTCAGCTTGGGCTTGGGTCGCGCCGGCTTGGAAGCCTTTGCGGGCGCCCTTGAGCGTGAGTTCGCTCCCTTCTCCTTCCTTTCCCTATCCCGGGCCTGGAACCCGCTTGACTTTGTAGGGAGTGTGTCCTTGTTTAAAGGCGCCTTCTGCGCATTTGGGCGTCCCTTCTTGGTCACCCTGACCCATCCGCTCTCTTCCGCGTCAGGGTTGGGTGGCCGTGAAGGGAGACCTGTTTTAGGAGGGGCAGCGGGGGCCGGCGGGCGCGCGGCGGCAATAGCCGTCTTGGCGTTCCCACCGTCTCCCGGTGCTTTCTTGTTCGTTTTCTTCTTCTTCTTATTCTTTCCTTTGGTTGCAGGAGCAGAACCTGCTGCGAGCGAGACCTCGGGGACATCGAGTGCCAGCGGAGCCGCCGAAGCAGCAACGACGGGAGCCGACGCCTCCGGTGAGTAAGGTTTTCCATTCCTGTTTTCCTTCCTCTTCTCCTTCTCCTTCTCCTTCTCTATTCTCCTATTGTCCGCTGCTAAAGGTGGACGAAGTCGCGGCGCTGGGCCGAGTCGCGGCTCCAGTCCGTCTATTCGAGCGTTCATTCTCTCGCCCATATTCCGATAGATCCGGGCCTCGAATTCCTCAAGGTCCAGTGATTGCGCCTGTGCAGGGGGCCCCTTCGACATCTGGAGCTGGAATTCCTCCATCTGCTTCCGGAGCTCCCCAACCTCTCGACGAAGGCGCTCGTTATCGTCGCGCAATTGCCGCGTTTCCTCAGAGAGGGTCTGCCGCGCTAGAAATGCTGTATCATCTTTTATCGCCTCTGCGGCGTCTTTGAGAGCGCGCACAAAGGTCCCCTTAAGATTGGAGGAACCCCTGGCCACCCTAGTCACGACTTCGAGGCTAGCCTCAATACGTTTTACTGCATTGGCTGCCGTGTTTACTTCAACATTAGGGGCAGACCCGCTCGGGGCCACCTCTGACAAAACCGTCAGCGGCAGCGCCGACCGGGTTCTGCGGGCCTCCGCGACCGACTCCAAGAGTTCAGCTTCGGCGCGGGCCTTCAGTTCACCTTCTTGGGCCTTTAAGTAGGCCTGTTTGGCCGCAGCGAGACCGACGTACTCGCCGGTTGTAGGCGGGCGGCCTCGTCTCTCCACTTTCTTAGTTGATTTCGACGGGGTATCAGTAGAACTACCCTCGTCGGATTGTCTCCCTCTTTTGCGCCTCCGTTCAGACCAGAAGCGACTAGCTGGCAAGTCTACAGACTCACCGCTCTCATACCCGGCTCGGTGGATCGATGTGTCAGATGGCACACTGACCATCGATCCACTGTCCGAGTCCGACAAACGATGCACCCTTACAGTGCTTCCTCCTCCGAGGGTGGGGATCGGCGTCGGCGTTCGCTCGACCCGCACTCTCAACTCTCTCTTCATACTTAAACCTAGCTCCTCCCTTGCGTCATTTGAATTTTTATTAATGTTGTACTCCATCATCATCAAGGTTTTGGGGCTTCGCACAAACGAATGAACGAAGGTGGTTAGCCCCGACACCCACACCCGAAGGAATGGAATGCCTTTTTCACAAATTAATGGGGGATATAGAAAGTCCACCCGGGCGGAGACCCCTGCACCCGGGTAACCCTAATACGCCGCAGACGGCGGGTGTTGTCCGCGGGTTGGCCGCTAGCGGTCCGACATACTGGCCGAACACCCACTCCCCCTGCGGGAGAGCGGGGGTGCAGCGCCGCGCGAGGCCCTAGGGGCGCCCCAGCGCATGCACATTCAGGGTTTTTTATTGTGGTTTTCCTTCCACTTGGGCCGGCCGGTTAAGGCGAGCCCCCTGGTCCGATACGATCCGCGAGACATGATCCACGACAACCGTATCGGTTAACAGGTCGCCCGACGGGGAGCCGAAACTCCTAACCAGCAGCAGCAACTCGCTGCCGCCGGCCCGCCGCGCAGTGAAGGCTGTAAAGCCGTCACCTCCGCGTAAAGAATACGCGCCCAATAGGGCTACAAACTACGTACAAAAGTACCACGGGCTAAAACCCTTCTCCTCTTTCAACACCTGTCATCAAGCGACGCCGATCACTCAACAAGAGGCGTGAAACTTAAAGGCGAGTCTTACCGGCGCATCCAAAATGGATGGACCGGCAACCCTCGCCCTCCCAATTCGCGACCACCGAGTTATAAGACAGAAATAGGGACGATTGTACCATAAACCGCCCCTATAAAAGTCTTGAAACTCGGCGGTTCGGGCCCCCCCGGCACGACAAGCCTTGGGGCCGCAGGAATGGACATCTGCGGTGGGGGGGAACCTAACCTTTTTTTTTTTTTTTTTTTTTTTACTTGGTGAAACCCTTTTACAGGCCCCCGCGCCGGGGCAAGATGGAGTAGTGACGCGGGGAGTGTGGGGGTCGGGTAAAGTCGTTCCCCAATACCCACTAAAACACCAAGGCCCCTTCTGCGCGCGTTGAGCCGGGTACCGGTATGATCCTGTTAAGGACTACTCACCCGTGGCCCGGCTCGCGCATGCCGCGTGGCGTCTCGAAGACGCGCGGCTCTCCTTAGCCGCCACAGAGTGACGGCGGTACTCCTAATGTACACTATGTACAACAACGCACCACAGCGCAGAAGCTGTGTGCGGATCTCCTACGGCACCAACACTGACGCTGAAAAATATGTACAAAATGCCGCGTGGCGCAGCGCAAGCCACGCGCGGCTCTCCTCGCAGCATCAGTTCGGCGCCGACTTCCATACTCAGGCGCCAGCCCCGACGAAAAATATGTACAAACTATGTACAAAGTGTCGCGTAGCGCAACAAGTGCGCGCGACTCGCCTCAGACGTGAGACTGGCGCCCTGCGCCGATTACGAAAACCAGCACGAACAACCTATTTACATATTTACACCTAACCTATATTTACACTATATACAAAGGCGGACCGAGCGACCCACCGCAGCACGAACCCGCAGTGGTGTCGCCCAGTCCTCGAAAACTCGCCAAAGGCGAGGTGGGCGTGGGCCGCCCTCTCCTCGGACCGGCCTCCGTGAAAACAGTGGCCGGTCGGGTCGGGCCGACTTAAACAAGCCAGCCCTCGGACCGGACTCCGCATCCCATTGCGCAGAGCCCCGCATCCAATTCGTCCCTATTAGCTTCACCTAGGACCGCGTCATGGCCGAGTCACTACTCCGGCCAGGCCAACCGACGCGGTCACGCGGCTACTGAGCCCCCCCGGCACGACAAGCCTAGGGACCCGCGGGAATGGTACATCCGCGGTGGGGGGGGGGGAACCTAACCTAACCTAACCTTTTTTTTTTTTTTTTTTTTTTTTACTTGGGGAAACCCTTTTTAGCGGGCCCCCGCGCCGGGGCAAGATGGTGAAATGGCGCGGGGAGTGTGGGGGTCGAGGCCGGAGTGCAATGGCCCCCCTACCCACTAAAACCCCAAGGCCCCTTCATTCACGCTGAGTCGGCTAGGCACGGTGTCGGCTTCGCAGCTTTTAGCCGTGCCGTCGCCTGCGTGTTGCCGCGTGGCGCATTGCAAGTGCGCGCGGCTCTGCTATGCGCGTGTGTAAGAGACACGCGCATTTCACCTATTTATATTTACAATTTATTTACAAAAACAAAGTGCGGCGAAGGAGTGCGGAAACTGCTATAATAAAATAAAATACTACGACAACCACCACACCCCTCACGGCACTTCTTCGCCTACTTGATTGCAAAATTATATACACAACAACAATATATTTACAAACACACAAGACAAATTATATACATGCACAATCACGAAAGACCCATATATATTTACACACCTATTTGAAAAATACACAAACTATATACACATGTATTTTACAACAGCAGGACTCGGGTTAGACCCGCCGCAAGAAGTCGCGACGGCGTCGCCCGGTCCGCTTTCTCCTTAATGGCGGGGCCTCGGGGTCTATTTCCCGGGCCCGCTCTACCTCCTCTTTAGACGACATCACCGCCTCGGCGAACGTTTGAACCGCACGCCAACGGCGGCGACTATCATCGCCCCGAACCATCCCCTCGACCAGGTCCGGGAGCGACACGACAAATCCGGGATTATAGACTGCCAGCATGGTCCCCCTCTCGGAGTTCCACGCCGGACAGTCTGAAAGAACGTGTTCGGGGCTGTCGATTGCAGCCCCACAATGCAAGCAGTTGGGAGTGGCCTCACGACGCGCCACCTTGTGCAGATAGCCGCCGAAACAGCCGTGGCCGGTCAGCAGCTGCACAAGGCGGAACGTAAGTGACCCCCCCTTCCGCTCGATCCACTCTTTCAGGACTGGGAGAATCGCCCCCACGGTCCTTCTTCCTACGCGGGTGGTGGCCAGATCTTGTTGCCACCTATTAAGAGTTGCCTCGCGGCCTTCTTCCCGCCATCTCTTGACTTCGTCTGTTGTGGGCTCCTCTCCGGCACTTCTAGCCCGAGCCCTCTGCCAATATACGTTCGCCAAGGAGAGCGCCTCGTAGTACCAAGGGGGCGTCCCGGCTATCACGCTAACCGCATCAAATGATGCGGTGCGGTATGCCCTCGCCACCCTGTTTGAGGAGATGCGTTGCGCTCTTCTCAGCGACGCCTTATTTGCCTCTGAAAGGCCTCGATCATTGGCCCAAATTGGGCAGCCATATGTGGCCTTCGCCCGTACCACCCCCGCAAACAACTTCCGGCACGAGCCGCTGGGCCCGCCGAGATTGGGCATGATGCGGCTCAATGCCATGGCTGTTGCGGTGAGTTTAGGAGCCAGGGCGGTGAAATGGCCCTTGAAGTTCCACTTGGGGTCCAATAGGAGCCCCAAGTACTTAAGCTCCCTGCCCACTGTGATGGGGACTCCTCCAACCATTATTGATGCTCCTTCTGGTGGAGCTCTCCTATGCCCGTAAAAGGCGATAGCCTGGGACTTCTCCAGAGCAACCCGCAGCCCGAGATTACGGATGCGAGTCACAACCTGGGCGACACCTGCGGTTGCTTTGAGTGACGCCTCCCTGTAAGTTTCACCCTCAGCGACCACGAGCGTGTCGTCGGCGTAGCATATGACGCTTACGCCTCGGATCAACGCCCCTCTCAATACACGGTCGTACCCGATGTTCCACAGGAGGGGGCCTAAAACCGACCCCTGTGGAACACCGCATGCAACGTTGTGACTGTGCCACATATCCTTTCCTGGATAGACGATTTGACGGTTGCGAAGGTACTCAGCAACGATGACCCTTAAGTACGACGGGACATTGTGGAACGTCAAACCCTCCAAAATGGCGTCCCAGGGCAGGGTGTTGAAGGCGTTCGCGATATCCAGCGAAATTGCCAACACCACCCCGCCCCCTGACGTTGTTCTGTCTGAAATGTCCCTGAGTCGGGCAAGAGCGTCGATCGTGGACCGTCCCTGGCGGAAACCAAACTGGCATTCCGACAGGTCCGGCCCCACAGATGAAAGGTGACGAACAATGCGAGACGCGATGATGCGCTCGAGAAGCTTGCCCGACTCGTTTAACAAGACAATGGGCCTGTATCCCGCAGGCGAATCAACAGGCTTGTTCTCCTTTCTTAACAGGACCAGTTTCCCCTTTTTCCATTCAGCAGGAAACTCTCCACTTCTTAAACACCTGGTGAACAGGCTTTGGATCCGTTCGAACAAACCATGTGTTATTGCAAGAGCGAGGACCTTCCCATGGACTCCGTCGGGGCCGGGGGCAGTCCTCCTACTCTGCATCTTCTCCACTGCTACAGCGATTTCGGCCTCTGACACTTCGGGGATCTCGGCGTCATTGGCCGCGTGTCCAGTCCAGTAATTGGGTAGAGACAAGGGACCCGACCGGGGTGGGAAGAGCGTCGACACAACGGTCGAAAGAAGTGACGGCTCCATCCCGGCGGTTAGAGGTGGGGCCCAGGGGCGCAGTTTGGCCATGACCAACTTGTAAGGACGCCCCCAGGGATCAACCTCCAGGGTGTCCAGGAGTTCACCCCAACCTCTATCCTTTGCCTCTCCTATTTCCTTTTGTAAACGCCTCTTGGCTTCATTGTATGAGGCCTTCAGACGGCCCTCCTCGTCACCTCCGTGAACAGCCGACCGCCTTCTCCTGTAGCGGCTCAGTTGACGTCGAGCCGCTACGCAGTTAGCCCGCATTTGGGCGAGCTCACTGCTCCACCAGTAAGTGCTGGTTTTGGGCGGCATCGGTCGGGACCTGGACATCGATGCGTCCGAAATAGACACCAGAGTCTCTCCGAGCCGAGCCACCTCTTCTCCAATCGACAGACTTCCGGTGGCGGAACACCAGGTATTGACGACGGTTGCCACTTCGAGAACCTCCCTGTCCAATGTTTTTAGTGCCCACTTTGGGCCAATCTCGTCCGGAATGCGAGTCTGAGTTGAAGGTACAGACGACGACGAGGGGCGGACGCCGAACCGGATGTAAAGATGGTCCGAAAGCGTCTCCACCCCTGTCAAAACCTCCCAACCCTGAACGCGCTGAGCAAGGGCGGGGGACGCAAAAGTCACGTCGATGACTGACCCGCCCTGCTCTCTTACACACGTGAAGACCGACCCCCTGTTGAGCGGGATCATGTCGACCTCCGAAAGCCACTCTAATACCACGTCACCGCGGGCGTCAGTCACTGGGGACCCCCATGCCATGGATTTGGCATTGAGATCCCCAGCAACCAGCACGTCTAGTGGGCTGCACCATCTTACGAGCGCGCTGACCTCGAGCAAGAAGTTCTCAAAGTCGGCGATCGGCCTGTTGGGCGAGAAATAGACACCGACCACCGCTATATTGCCCAGTTTTATTGCTACACACCCGTTGCCCCTAAGAGACGCTCCGAGAGTGAGCGAGGAATCGACTCTGGACGGGACGACAACTGCGACTAGGTTATCCCGATCGCCGACCCAGTCCGCCCTGTCCGGAACCAAGTAGGGCTCCGCGACGATGCCAACTTCGATTGACCACTGCGCCAGGCTTTGGACCAATAAGTCTTGGGCCCTAGCGCAGTGGTTTATGTTAGACTGAAGGAATCGTAGGGCCATCCTATTGTTGTCCCACGATCCCTTCAGTCTCCATCAATTCCACGTCCGGTTGTGGTTGACTGCAGGCCTTTCTGGCCGCCATTCTCCTGGTCACTTTCACGCTGGGGGCCGAACAGTTTTTACCCCCCAGCTTGTGATCTGATTTTCTGCTCGCCGCCGCGCATACAGAACAGTGCGGCTTGGCGGTGCAGGAGGCCGCCTTGTGGCCAGACTGGCCACACCTGAAACACATCTGGCTGCGGTCGTTCTCAACAGTGCATCGGCTGGCCACATGACCCTTCTGGAGGCAGCGGTAACACTGCAGCCCCCTGGGCCCCGACACAGTGATCTTGGCGACCACCCAACCGACGAGGAATTTCCCTTCTGTCACCTTTTTTGCCGCAGTAATGGGCACCCGAGCCCATACCGCGTTTAGCCCAGACCAATCTTGCCTCATCTCTCCAACACGAACTTGATCGGCCGAACATCCCGCCTTTGTCACGATCGCCTCCTTGATTTCAGCTGAGGTGACTGAATCATCTAGGCCCGCCACCCGGATGTCGATGGATCGGACGGGCGTAGAGACCTTGACCTCTCTCTCTTGGTAAATGTCCCTCAGCTTGGCGGCCAGCGCGCTCGCTTTGGGGTCACTCTCAGCCCCGGGGATTTGTATAATAGTGGCTCCAGTGACCGCTCGTCTAAATTTGACGGACTCGATACCCATCTCACTCAGGTTAATCTTTGTCCTCGCCTCTCTGATGACCTCCGCATATGAGGGGGCCTTGCCCTCGCTGTTTGGAGGGATCGTTAAAACGACGGCCGCAGTCCGAGGCGTCTTCAGCTTGGGCTTGGGCTTAGCTTGCGCCGGCCTAGGCTTAGCCTTAGCGGGTGCCCTCGAACGAGAAGTTGCCGTTCTCTCCTTTCTCACTCTGTCGCGCGCCTGAAAGCCGCTTGACTTCGTGGGGAGCGTTTCCTTAGCTGGAGGCGCTTTCTGCGCATTCGGGCGTCCCTTCTTGGTCACCCTGACCCATCCGCTCTCTTCCGCGTCAGGGTTGGGTGGCCGCGAAGGGGGGCCTGATTTAGAGGGGGCAGCGGGGGCCGGCGGGCGCGCGGCGGCAGTAGCCGTCTTGGCGTTCCCACCGTCTCCCGGTGTCTTCTTGTTCTTCTTCTTTTTATTACCCTTCTTAGTAATTTCTTTTTCTTTCGCAGGAGCAGAACCTGCGTCAACGAGTACCTCGGGATCCTCGAGTGCCATGGGAGCCGCCGCAGCAGCAACCACGGGAGCCGACGACACCGGTAAGTTAGTTTTTCTTCCTTTATTCCTACTGTCCGCTGCTAGAGGGGGGCGAAGTCGCGGCGCTGGACTGAGTCGCGGCTCCAAACCCTCTATCCGGGCGTTAATTCTATCCCCTACATTTCTGTAGATTCGGGCCTCAAATTCCTCTAGGTCCAGTGATTGTGTCTGCACAGGGGGCCCCTTCGACATCTGGAGCTGGAATCCCTCCATCTGCTTCCGGAGCTCCCCGACCTCTCGACGAAGACGGTCGTTATCTTCGCGCAGTTGTCTTGTTTCCTCAGAGAGGGTCTGTTGCGCTAGAACTGCTGCATCATCTTTAATTGCCTTTGCGGCATCTTTCAGGGCGCGCACAAAGGTCCCCTTAAGATTCGAGGAACCCCTGGCTACCCTGGTTACAACTTCGACGCTAGCCTCAATGCGTTTTAGTGCATTGGCTGCCGTGTTGACTTCGACATTTGGGGCAGACCCGCTCGGGGCCGCCTCCGACCAAACCGTCGGCGACAGCGCCGACCGGGTTCTGCGGGCCTCCGCGACCGACTCCAAAAGTTCAGCTTCGGCGCGGGCCTTCAGCTCATCCTCTTTGGCCTTCAGATATGCCTGTTTGGCCGCAGCGAGACCGACGTATTCGCCCGTTGTGGGCGGACGGCCTCTTCTTTCCACCTTCTTTGTCGTCTTCATCGGGGTGTCGGTAGAACTCCCCTCATCCGACGCTCTTCCACGTTTACGCCTCCGTTCTGACCAGAAGCGGCTAGCTGGCAGGTCTATAGACTCACCGCTCTCATACCCGGCTCGGTGGATCGATGTGTCAGATGGCACGCTGACCATCGATCCACTGTCCGAGTCCGACAAACGATGCACCCTTACAGTGCTTCCTCCTCCGAGGGTGGGGACCGGCGTCGGCGTTCGCTCGACCCGCACTCTCAACTCTCTCATGTTGTTCCTTAAAACTAACTCCTCCCTTTCATCGTTTGAATTTAAATTTTTATTTCCGCTGTACTCCATAATGCTTCATTGGTTGGGGCTTTGCACGAAAGTGGTCAGCCCCGACACCCCACGCTCGAAAGAATGGAAATGTCTTTGACAGATTTTATGGGGGATATAGAAAGTCCACCCGGGCGGAGACCCCTGCACCCGGGTAACCCTAATACGCCGCAGACGGCGGGTGTTGTCCGCGGGTTGGCCGCTAGCGGTCCGACGTACTGGCCGAACACCCACTCCCCCTGCGGGAGAGCGGGGGTGCAGCGCCGCGCGAGGCCCAAAGGGCGCCCCAGCGCATACACATTCAGGGTTTTTTATTGTGGTTTTCCTTCCACTTGGGCCGGCCGGTTAAGGCGAGCCCCCTGGTCCGATGCGATCCGCGAGACATGATCCACGACAATCGCATCGGTTAACAGGTCGCCCGACGGGGAGCCGAAACTCCTAACCAGCAACAGCAACTCGCTGTCGCCGGCCCGCCGCGCAGTGAAGGCTGTACAGCCGTCACCTAAGCGTAAGAATACGCGCCCAAAAAGGCAACAAACTACGTACAAAAGTACCACGGGCAAAAACCCTTCTCCACTTTCAACACCTATTATCAAGCGACGCCGATCACTCAAACAAGAGGCGTGAAACTTAAAGGCGAGTCTTACCGGCGCATCCAAAATGGATGGACCGGCAACCCTCGCCCTCCCAATTCGCGATCACCGAGTTATAAGATAAGACTAGAGACGATTGTGCCAAACCGCCTCTAGAAAAATCCTGAAACTCGGCGATTCGGGCCCCCCCGGCACGACAAGCCTTGGGGCCGCAGGAATGGACATCTGCGGTGGGGGGGAACCTAACCTAACCTTTTTTTTTTTTTTTTTTTTTTTTTTTTTTTACCTGGAGAAACCCATTTACAGGCCCCCGCGCCGGGGCAGATGTTCAAGTGACGCGGGGAGTGTGGGGGTCGAGTAAAGTCGTTCCCCAATACCCACTAAAACTCCAGGGCCCCTTCATAGCGCGTTTGAGCCGGGTTCCGGTGTGATCCCGTTGAGGACTGCTCAACCGTGACCCGGCTCGCGCACGGCGCTTAGCGCTGAAAGCGCGCGCCTCTCCTTTACGTCCAGACTGAGCCGCCCATACACCTCAGCCGAACTCCCCTTTTTTGGCGTTGCCGCCACTACGACCGGCCACAGCGTCCCATACCGCGGGCCAGGTCTTCTCTCCTAACTCCACCTACTTCACGTCCAGACCGCGCCGCCCATACAACGCGGCCCGAACCACCTATTTCGACGTTGCCGCCGCTACGACCGGCCACAGCGTCCCATACCGCGGGCCAGGTCCTTCTCCTCACTACTCGTCCAGACCACGCCGCCCATACAACGCGGCCCGAACCCCCCTTATTTCGGCGTTTCCGCCGCTCCGACCGGCCACAGCGTCCCATTCCGCGGGCCAGGTCACTCTCCTCAACCGTCCAGACCACGCCGCCCATACAACGCGGCCCGAACCCCCCTTACTACGGCGTTTCCGCCACTCCGACTAGTCTCCGCGTCCCATTCCGCGAAGTCTAAGTCCGCTCTCCCTCTCGACCCAAACCATGCCGCCCATACAACACAGCCCAGGCCTCTCCTTGCCCGCTTAAAGCGGGTGGCGCATTTGCGCTCTGACCGGCCTCCATGTCCCATTCCACGGAGTCGGTCCTTCCTGTTAGCTTCGCCGGTGCTACCGGTGCTACCGCGGCCCGGGCGTCCACCAAACCCAGGCGGACTCACACACTCGCACCAGCTACTAAGCCCCCCCGCCACGACAAGGCCAGGGTCCCCGGAGATGACATTCCGGGGTGGGGGGGAACCTAACCTAACCTAACCTAACCTAACCTAACCTAACCTAACCTAACCTAACCTAACCTAACCTAACCTAACCTAACCTAACCTAACCTAACCTTTTTTTTTTTTTTTTTTTTTACCTGGAGAAACCCATTTACAGGCCCCCGCACCGGGGCAAGATGGTAAAGTGGTGCGGGGAGTGTGGGGGTCGGGTACAGGCGTTCCCCAATACCCACTAAAACTCCAGGGCCCCTTCATCCACGCTGAGTCCGGCTAGGCATGTATCGGCTTCGCAGCTCTTACCATGCCGTAGCCGTGCGTGTTGCTGCGTAGCGCATTGCGAGTGCGCGCAGCTCTGCTATGCGCGTGTGTAAAAGACACGCGCAATTCTCCTATTTTATTTATTTACAAAGTGCGGCGAAGGAGTGCGGTGACTGCTATACTAAAATGAATGACAAACTCCACACCCTTAGCGGCACCTCTTCGCCTAATTTATTTACATATTTACACATACAAATAACAACATATATATAAGATAACAAGTATTTACAACAAAATAAAAGACAACAAATATATATGTACAGCAACACAATGAGAATACAATTTATACACTAAAACAAACGTATTATCAAACAGCAGGACTCGGGTTAGACCCGCCGCATGAAATCGCGACGGCGTCGCCCGGTCCGCTTTCTCCTCATGGGCGGGGCCTCGGGGTCTATCTCCCGGGCCCGCTCTACCTCCTCTTTCGCAGACATCACCGCCTCGGCAAACGTCTGAAACGCTCGCCAACGGCGGCGACTGTCGTCGCCCCGAACCATCCCCTCAACCAGGCTCGGGAGCGAAAAGTCTATTCCGGGATTAAAAGCTGCCGACATGGTTCCCCTCGCGGAGTCCCACGCCGGACAACTTGACAAAACATGTTCGGGGCTGTCGACTGCAGCCCCGCAATGAAGACAGTTGGGGGTGGCCTCACGACGCGCCACCTTGTGCAGATAGCCGCCGAAACAGCCGTGGCCGGTCAGCAGCTGCACGAGGCGGAACGTGAGCGACCCCCCTTTCCGATCTATCCATTCCTTGAGGACCGGGAGTATTGCCTCCACAGTCCTTCTCCCGACGCGGGTGGTGGCCAGGTCTTGTTGCCACCGGATTAGAATGGCCTCGCGGCCTTCTTCCCGCCATCTTCTTACTTCATCTGGAGCTGGCCCCTCCCCGGCACTTCTTGCCCGGGCCCGCCTCCAGTATATGTTCGACAATGAGAGCGCCTCGTGATACCAGGGCGGCGTTCCGGCTATCACGCTAACCGCGTCAAAAGAGGCGGTGCGGTATGCCCTCGCCACCCTGTTTGAAGTGATGCGTTGCGCTCTCCTCAAAGTCGCCTTGTTTGATTCCGAAAGGCCCTGTTCATTAGCCCATATCGGGCAGCCATACGTGGCCTTCGCACGTACAACCCCCGCAAACAGCTTCCGACACGAGCCGCTGGGCCCGCCGAGATTGGGCATGATGCGGCTCAATGCCATTGCTGTTGCGGTGAGTTTGGGAGCCAGGGCGGTGAAGTGGCCCTTGAAATTCCACTTGGGGTCCAATAGGAGCCCCAAGTATTTCAGCTCCCTGCCCACTGTGATTGGGACTCCTCCCACCATTATTGTGGCACCGACTGGTGGAGCCCTTCTGTGCCCATAGAAGGCAATTGCCTCTGACTTTTCGAGGGCAACCCGCAGCCCCAGGTTACGGATGCGGGTCACCACCTGCGCGACTCCTGCCGTCGCTCTGAGCGACGCCTCCCTGTAAGTGTTGCCGGTCGCCACTACAAGTGTATCGTCAGCGTAGCAGACGACACTTACTCCTCGAATTAACTCTCCTCTAAGAACTCGGTCGTAACCGATGTTCCACAGGAGCGGGCCTAGAACCGACCCCTGTGGAACACCGCATGCAACATTATGAGTTGCCCATCTGTCTCTTCCTTGGTAGAGGATTTGGCGGTTGCGAAGATATTGTGCAACGATGACCCTGAGATATGACGGGACATTGTGGAATGCCAAACCCTCTACAATAGCGTCCCAGGGCAGGGTGTTGAAGGCGTTCGCAATATCAAGCGAAATTGCCAACACCACCCCGCCCTCCGACGTTGTCCTCTCCGAGATGTCTCTGAGTCGGGCAAGGGCGTCGATCGTGGACCGTCCCTGGCGGAAGCCGAACTGGCATTCCGACAGGTCCGGCCCCACGGATGTTAAGTGACGAGTGATTCGAGACGCGATGACGCGCTCGAGTAGCTTGCCCGACTCATTCAACAAGACAATTGGCCTGTAGCCTGCAGGCGAGTCGGCTGGTTTGTTTGGTTTGCGGAGTAACACCAGCCTTCCAGTCTTCCACGCCGCAGGAAACTCTCCAACCCTTAAACATCTTGTAAACAGCTCACGGAATTGGGTGTTGAGTCCGTGCTGTAAGATCAAGCTTAGGACCTTACCATGGACCCCATCGGGTCCAGGAGCGGTCTTCTTACTCCTCATTTTGTCTGCTGCCACTTCCAGTTCGGCCTCTGACACCTCCGGAATCTCGGCACCCTCGGTGTCATTAGCCGTTTGTATCGCCCTGTGATTTGGATTTCGAGTAGACGAAGGAACCGGCCCGGGTGGGAAGAGTGTTGTTATAACCGTCGATAGGAGTGACGGATCCATCCCGGCGGTGAGAGGGGGGGCCCAGGGGCGCAGCTTGGACATTACCAGCTTATACGGACGCCCCCAGGGGTCAAGCTCCAAGGTGTTCAGGAGCTCGTCCCACCCTCTCTCCTTAGCTTCTCCAATCTCCCTTTGAAGAACCCTCTTGGCCTCGTTATACGATGCTTTTAGACGGCTCTCCTCGATACTTCCACGAATGGCGGATCTCCTTCTCCTGTAGCGGCTCAGTTGGTGTCGAGCCGCTACGCAATTTGCCCGCAACTGGGCGAGCTCGTTGCTCCACCAATAGGTGCAGTTACGGGGTGGCACTGGTCGGGATCTTAACATTGAGGCGTCCGAAATTGACTTTAAGACCTCGCCGAGCCGGGCCACTTCGTCCCCAACCGAAAGATGTTCGACGGTGGGGCACCATGAACTTATTAGAGTTGCCACCTCTAGGGACTCAAGGTCCAACGACTTTAGAGCCCATTTGGGGCCAATTTCTGCCGGGGGGCGCGGCTGGGCAGGGGGCCTCGACGAGGGGCGGACGTCGAACCGGATGTAAAGGTGGTCCGAAAGCGTCTCCACCCCTGTCAAGACCTCCCAACCCTGAACGCGCTGAGCTAGGGCGGGGGACGCAAAGGACACGTCGATGACCGACCCGCCCTGCTCTCTTACGCAAGTAAAGGTAGTCCCCCTGTTGAGCGGGGACATACCGACCTCCGACAACCATTCTAAGACAAGGTCGCCGCGCGCGTCGGTCACTGGGGACCCCCATGCCGTGGATTTGGCATTGAGATCCCCAGCGACCAGCACCTCTAGTGGGCTACACCACCTCACTAGGGCGCTCACCTCAAGAAGGTAGGCCTCGAAGTCGGCGATTGGTCGATTGGGCGAGAAGTAAGCCCCGACAACTGCTATGTTATTTAACTTTACTGCAACACACCCGTTGCCCTTACGAAATGCTCCGAGTGTGAGCGAAGAATCTGACCTGGACGGGACGACAACTGCCACCAGATTATCGCGGTCGCCGACCCAATCCGCCCTGTCCGGCACCAAATAGGGCTCCGCGACTATGCCTACTTCGATTGACCACTGTGCCAGGCTTTGGACCAATAGGTCTTGGGCCCTGGCGCAGTGGTTTATGTTAGACTGAAGAAATCGTAGGGCCATCCTATTGTTGTCCCACGATCCCTTCAGTCTCCATCGCTTCCACGTCCGGCTGTGGATTCCTGTTGGCCTTTCTGGCCGCCATTCTTCTTGTCACTTTGACGCTGGGGGCCGAACAGTTTTTGCCCCCCAGCTTGTGATCATGTTTCCTGCCCGCCGTCGCGCACACAGCGCAATGTGGTTTGGCGGTGCAGGAGGCCGCCTTGTGGTCTGGCTGGCCACACCTGAAACATAGCTGACTGCGATCGTTATTGGCAGTGCAGCGACTGGCTACATGGCCCTTCTGGAGGCAGCGGTAGCACTGCAGCCCCCTGGGCCCCGACAGAGTGATCCTTGCGACCACCCAGCCGACGAGGAATTTCCCCTCGGTGATCTTCTTAGCCGCGGTGGTAGGCACCCGAGCCCACACCGCGTACATCCCCGACCAGTCCTGTCGTATCTCCCCGACACGTACTTGCTCGGCCGGACATCCCGCCTTTGCCACGATGGCCTCCTTGACTTCTTCCGAAGTGATTGAATCGTCCAGGCCCGCGACTCGGATATCTGTGGATATCACAGGCCTAGAGACTTTGATCTCCCTATCTCCGTAGATGTTCTTCAGTTTAGCGGCGAGTTCATCCGCTTTGGGATCGCTATCAGCCCCGGGGATCTGGATAATAGCTGCCCCGGTGGCTGCACGACGGAATTTCACCGATTCGATCCCTATATCGCCCAGCTTTATTTTGGATCTCGCCTCTTTTATGACCTCCGCATACGAAAGGCCCTTCCCCTCGCTGTCTTGAGGCAGCGTAAGAACGACAGCTGATGTCCGAGGTGTCTTCAGCTTGGGTTTGGGCTTGGTTCGCGCCGACTTGGAAGCCTTTGCGGGGGCCCTTGAGCGTGAGCTCGCTCCCTTTTCTTTCCTTTCCCTATCACGGGCCTGGAACCCGCTTGATTTATTAGGGAGTGTTTCCTTATTTAAAGGCGCCTTCTGCGCATTCGGGCGTCCCTTCTTGGTCACCCTGACCCATCCACTCTCTTCCGCGTCAGGGTTGGGTGGCCGCGAAGGGAGACCCGTTTTAGGAGGGGCAGCGGGGGCTGGCGGGCGCGCGGCGGCAATAGCCGTCTTGGCGTTCCCACCTTCTCCCGGTGCCTTCTTGTTTTTCTTCTTATTATTTTTTCCCTTTTTAATAATAATTTCTTTTCCCTTTGCAGGAGCAGAACCTGCGTCAACAAGTACCTCGGGGTCCTCGAGTGCCGCGGGAGCCGCCGAAGCAGCAACTACGGGAGCCGAGGACACCGGTGAGTTTGTTTTTCTTTCTTTATTTTTATTTTTACTATCCGCTGCTAGAGGGGGACGTAGTCGCGGCGCTGGGCTGAGTCGCGGCTCCAGTCCCTCTATTCGGGTGTTGATTCTCTCCCCTACGTTCCTATAGATCCGAGCCTCAAATTCCTCGAGATCCAGTGACTGCATCTGCGCCGGGGGCCCCTTCGACATCTGGAGCTGAAATTCCTCCATTTGCTTCCGGAGCTCCCCGACCTCTCGACGAAGGCGCTCGTTGTCTTCGCGCAATTGTCGAGTTTCTTCAGAGAGGGTCTGCTGCGCTAGGAATGCAGTATCATCTTTGATCGCCTCTGCGGCGTCTTTGAGGGCGCGCACAAAGGTCCCCTTAAGGTTGGAGGAACCCTTGGCCACCTTAGTCACTACTTCGAGGCTAGCCTCAATGCGTTTTAGAGCATTGGCTGCCGTGTTCACTTCAGTGTTTGCGGCAGACCCGCTCGGGGCCACCTCTGACAAAACCGTCAGTGGCAGCGCCGAACGGGTTCTGCGGGCCTCCGCGACCGACTCCATTAATTCAGCTTCGGCGCGGGCCTTCAAATCATCTGCTTGGGCCTTAAGGTAGGCCTGTTTGGCCGCAGCAAGACCGACGTACTCTCCGGTTGTAGGCGGACGGCCTCGTCTCTCCACTTTCTTAGTTGATTTCGACGGGGTATCAGTAGAGCTACCCTCGTCGGATTGTCTCCCTCTTTTGCGCCTCCGTTCAGACCAGAAGCGTCTAGCTGGCAAGTCTACGGACTCACCGCTCTCATACCCGGCTCGGTGGATCGATGTGTCAGATGGCACGCTGACCATCGATCCACTGTCCGAGTCCGATAAACGATGCACCCTTACAGTGCTTCCTCCTCCGAGGGTGGGGACCGGCGTCGGCGTTCGCTCGACCCGCACTCTCAACTCTCTACCACTACCTAAAACTAACTCCTCCCTTGCGTCTTTTAAAAAGTTATTTTTGTTCGACTCCATCATACATCAAGGGTTGGGGCTTCGCACAAACGAATGAACGAGAGTGGTTAGCCCCGACACCCACACCCGAAGGAATGGAATGCCTTTTTCACAATTTAATGGGGGATATAGAAAGTCCACCCGGGCGGAGACCCCTGCACCCGGGTAACCCTAGTACACCGTGGACGGCGGGTGTTGTCCGCGGGTTGGCCGCTAGCGGTCCGACATACTGGCCGAACACCCACTCCCCCTGCGGGAGAGCGGGGGTGTAGCGCCGCGCAAGGCCCTTAGGGCGCCCCAGCGCATACACATTCAGGGTTTTTTATTGTGGTTTTCCTTCCACTTGGGCCGGCCGGTTAAGGCGAGCCCCCTGGTCCGATGCAGTCCGCGAGACATGATCCACGACAACCACATCGGTTAACAGGTCGCCCGACGGGGAGCCGAAACTCCTAACCAGCAGCAGCAGCTCGCTGCCGCCGGCCCGCCGCGCAGCGAAGGCTGTAAAGCCGTCACCTAAGCGTAACAAATACGCGCCCAATAAGGCAACAATCTACGTACAAAAGTACCACGGGCAAAAACCCTTCTCCCTTTTCACTGAACCAATCACTTGCGACGCCGATCACAAAGCAAACGGTTGTGAAACTTAAAGGCGAGTCTTACCGGCGCATCCAAAATGGATGGACCGGCAACCCTCGCCCTCCCAATTCGCGATCACCGAGTTATAAGATAAGACTAGAGACGATTGTACCATAAACCGCCCCTAGAAAAATCCTGAAACTCGGCGATTCGGGCCCCCCCGGCACGACAAGCCTTGGGGCCGCAGGAATGGACATCTGCGGTGGGGGGGAACCTAACCTAACCTTTTTTTTTTTTTTTTTTTTACTTGGTGAAACCCTTTTACAGGCCCCCGCGCCGGGGCAAGATGGAGTAGTGACGCGGGGAGTGTGGGGGTCGGGTAAAGTCGTTCCCCAATACCCACTAAAACACCAAGGCCCCTTCTTCCACGCAAAGTCCGGGTCGGCATGTATCGGCTTTTCAGCTCTAACCACGCCGACACCGGGGGCGTGCTGCCGCGTGGCGTCGTGAAGACGCGCGGCTCTCCTAGGCCGGCCACTAAAAGTGGCGGCGGTTCTCCTAACTTATATACATATGTACACAAAACTCGCTGCGCAGCACAGAAGCCGCGCGCGATTCTCCTAAGGCGCCCAGACTGATGCCGAAAATATATACAAAATGCCGCGTGGCGCAGCGCAAGCCACGCGCGGCTCTCCACGCGGCACCAGTCTGGCGCCGACACCCATACGCAGGCGCCAGCCCCGACGAAAAACTATTTACAAAAATATGTCGCGTGGCGCAACAAGTGCGCGCGACTCTCCCTGAAACGTCGGACTGGCGCCCTGCGCCGATTACGAAAACCAGCGCGACACAACTATTTACAATTTACACCTAACCTATATATACAAAATATTTACAAAGGCAGACCGAGCGACCCACCGCAGCACGAACCCGCAGTGGTGTCGCCCAGTCCTCGAAAACTCGCCATTGGCGAGGTGGGCGTGGGCCGCCCTCTCCTCGGACCGGCCTCCGTGAAAACAGTGGCCGGTCGGGTCGGGCCGACTTAAACAAGCCAGCCCTCGGACCGGACTCCGCATCCCATTGCGCAGAGCCCCGCATCCAATTTGTCCCTATTAGCTTCACCTAGGACCGCGTCATGGCCGAGTCACTACTCCGGCCAGGCCAACCGACGCGGTCACGCGGCTACTGAGCCCCCCCGGCACGACAAGCCTAGGGACCCGCGGGAATGGTACATCCGCGGTGGGGGGGAACCTAACCTAACCTTTTTTTTTTTTTTTTTTTTTACTTGGGGAAACCCTTTTTAGCGGGCCCCCGCGCCGGGGCAAGATGGACACGTGGCGCGGGGAGTGTGGGGGTCGGGACCGGAGTGCAATGGCCCCCCTACCCACTAAAACCCCAAGGCCCCTTCCTTGCGCTTATGAGGTGAGGTATGGCTTTAAGCCTCGCGGCCATAGTCCAGCCTCCCCTCGCGCATGCCGCTTGGCGCAAAGCGCGCGGCTCTCCTATGCGCGTGTGTAAACGCACGCGCAATTCTCCTAATTATATTTACAAGAATATTTACAACGTGGCGAAGGAGTGCGGTGACTGCCAAATAAAATGAAACAAACTCCACACCCCTTAACGACACTTCTTCGCCTATTTACAAAAACAATAATAACAAACAACAACAACATATATATAAAAGAACAACAATTATTTACAAAAACAAAAGACAACAATTATATATATATTTACACACCTATTTGAAATACAATTTATATACAAAAGTATTAACAACAGCAGGACTCGGGTTAGACCCGCCGCAAGAAGTCGCGACGGCGTCGCCCGGTCCGCTTTCTCCTAAGTGGCGGGGCCGCGGGGTCTATCTCCCGGGCCCGCTCTATCTCCTCCTTTGTTGCCATAACCGCCTCGGCGAATGTTTGGAACGCTCGCCAACGGCGGCGGCAGTCGTCACCCCGAACCATCCCCTCGACCAGGTTCGGGAGTGTTATAGTCAATCCGGTGTTATAAGCTGCCAGCATGGCCCCCCTCTCGGAGTTCCACGCCGGACAGCTTGACAGAACATGTTCGGGGCTGTCGATTGCAGCCCCGCAGTGTAGGCAGTTGGGAGTGGCCTCACGACGCGCCACCTTGTGCAGATAACCGCCGAAACAGCCGTGGCCGGTCAGCAGCTGCACAAGGCGGAACGTAAGTGGTCCCCCCTTCCGCTCAGTCCATTCTTTTAGAACTGGGAGTATCGCCTCCACGGTCCTTCTCCCAACGCGGGTGGTGGCCAGGTCTTCTTGCCACCTGAGTAAAGTTGCCTCGCGGCCCTCTTCCCGCCATCCCTTGACTTCTGCTGGAGTTGGCTCCTCCCCGGCACTTCTTGCCCGAGCCCTTCTCCAGTAAACGTCCGCCAAGGAGAGCGCCTCGTAGTACCACGGGGGCGTTCCGGCTATCACGCTGACCGCATCGAAAGATGCGGTGCGGTATGCCCTCGCCACCCTGTTCGAGGAGATGCGCTGCGCCCTCCTCAGTGTCGCTTTATTTATTTCTGACAGGCCTTGGACATTTGCCCAGATTGGGCAGCCATATGTGGCCTTCGCCCGAACAACTCCCGCGAACAGCTTCCGGCACGAGCCGCTGGGCCCGCCGAGATTGGGCATTATGCGGCTCAATGCCATGGCCGTTGCGGTGAGTTTGGGAGCCAGGGCGGTGAAATGCCCTTTGAAATTCCACTTGGGGTCCAATAGGAGCCCCAAGTATTTCAACTCCTTCCCTATGACAATTGGTGTTCCTCCCACCATTATATTAGCCCCCTCGGGTGGAGCCCTACGATGACCGTAGAAGGCCATCGCCTGGGATTTGTCCAGGGCAACCCGCAGACCCAAGTTGCGAATACGGGTCACTACCTGGGAAACCCCGGCGGTTGCTCGTAGTGAGGCCTCCCTAAAATCACGCCCCGACGCTACGACCAGGGTGTCGTCCGCGTAGCAGATAACCTGCACCCCGCGGATCAACACCCCCCGCAACACCTTGTCGTATCCGATGTTCCACAGGAGCGGGCCCAGAACCGACCCCTGTGGAACACCGCAAGCAACGCCGTGACTAAGCCAACCGTTTCTCCCTGGATAGATGATCTGCCGGTTTTGAAGGTACTCGGCAACGACAGTCTTCAGGTGTGATGGGACGTTGTGATACGTCAGACCATCGAGTATGGCGTCCCAGGGCAGGGTGTTGAAGGCATTCGCAATATCAAGCGAAATTGCCAACACCACCCCGCCCTCCGACACTGTCCTTTCTGAGATGTCCCTGAGACGGGCAAGTGCGTCGATCGTGGACCGTCCCTGGCGGAAGCCGAACTGGCACTCCGACAGGTCCGGCCCCACGGATGTAAGGTGACGGTTGATGCGTGACGCAATGATGCGCTCAAGAAGCTTGCCCGCCTCGTTTAAGAGGACGATCGGTCTGTACCCTGCAGGCGAGTCGACCGGTTTATTGTCCTTGCGAAGCAGTACCAATTTTCCGACCTTCCACGCCGCGGGGAACTCTCCTCTCCTTAGGCACCTAGTGAATAGGCTGCGGAGCTGTTCTTGCAGTCCTAATTTTAGAGCCAAACCTAAAACTCTCCCGTGAACCCCATCAGGGCCAGGAGCAGTCTTCCTATTCATCATTCTGTCTACTGCCACCTCCAGTTCGGCCTCCGACACTTCCGGTATCTCGGCGACCTCAGTGTCATTGGCCATGTGTCTCGTCCGGTAGTCTTGGAGCGACAAAGGAGCCGGCCGGGGTGGGAAGAGCGTGTTGACCACCAATGTTAAAATTGACGGCTCCATCCCGGCGGTGAGAGGCGGGGCCCAGGGGCGCAGCTTGGACATTACCAGCTTATACGGACGCCCCCAGGGATCGAACTCCAAGGTGTTCAGGAGCTCGCCCCATCCTCTCTCCTTTGCCTCTCCGATCTCACTTTTCAGTGTCCTTTTCGCCTTTTGGTAGGCAGACTTTAAGCGTCTCTCCTCTTCGCCGCCATGGATTGCTGAACGTCTCCGCCTGTAGCGGCTTAGCTGACGTTTAGCCGCTACACAATCCTCTCGCAGTTGGGCAAGCTCACTGCTCCACCAGTAGGTGCAGTTCCGGGGCGGCATCGGACCGGACCTGGACATTGATGCGTCCGAGACAGATGTTAGAGTCTCTCCGAGCCGAGCCACCTCATCCCCGACCGACAGTTCTTCGGTGGCGGAGCACCATGTGTTAATTAAAGTCGCCACCTCTAGAGCCTCCTTGTCCAATGACTTCAGTACCCACTTGGGGCCGATATCCGCCGGGGGGCGCACTTGGGCAGGGGGCCTCGACGAGGGGCGGACGCCGAACCGAATGTAAAGATGATCCGAAAGCGTCTCCACCCCTGTCAAAACCTCCCAACCTTGAACGCGTTGAGCGAGGGCGGGGGACGCAAAAGTGACGTCGATGACCGACCCGCCCTGCTCTCTTACACACGTGAATTCGGACCCTCTATTAAGCGGGACCATGCCGACTTCCGAGAGCCACTCCAACACCAAATCACCGCGCGCATCGGTCACTGGGGATCCCCATGCCGTGGATTTGGCATTGAGATCCCCAGCGACCAGCACCTCCAGTGGACCGCACCATCTCACCAGCGCACTCACTTCCAAGAGATAGGCCTCGAAGTCGGCGATCGGTCGGTTGGGCGAAAAGTAAACGCCGACCACCGCTATGTTGCCCAATTTCGTCGCGACACAACCGTTGCCCTTAAGAGATGCTCCGAGAGTGAGCGACGAACCAACCCTAGACGGGACGACCAATGCGACCAGGTTATCTCGGTCACCGACCCAGTCCGCCCTGTCTGGAACTAAATAGGGTTCCGCAACTATACATACTTCGATTGACCACTGCGCCAGGCTTTGGACCAATAAGTCTTGGGCTCTGGCACAGTGGTTTAGATTACCCTGAAGAAATCGTAGGACCATCTTATTGGGGTCCCACGATCTCTGATACCTCCATTTGCTCCTCGTTCGGCTGAGGATTTTTGTCACTGGCCTTCCTGGCCGCTGATCTCCTGTTCACTTTAACCCTGGGGGCCGAACAACTATTGCCCCCCAGTCTGTGATCTGCCTTCCTATTATTCGCCGCGCACAGAGCACAGTGCGGCTTGGCGGTACAGAAGGCCGCCCTGTGGTCCGGCTGGCCACATCTGTAGCACAGCCGGCTACGGTCGTTGTCTGCAGTGCACCGACTGGCCACATGCCCCTTTTGGAGGCAGCGGTAGCACTGCAGCTCCCTTGGTCCTGACAACGTGATCCTAGCAGCCACCCATCCTACTAGAAACCGTCCTTCCATAATTTTCTTCGCTGCTGTGACTGGCACCCGAGCCCAAACTGCGAATAAACCCGAGTAGTCCTGCCGAATCTCTCCGACCTTGACTTGATCGGCCGGACAGCCAGCCTTTGCAACGATTGCCTGCTTCACCTCCTCCGATGTTACTGAATCATCTAGACCCGCCACACGGACATCCGCGGATTTGACGGGCCTAGTGATCTTCACTTCTCCTTCTCCATATAATTCCCTAAGCTTTGTTGCGAGGGAGTCCGCCTTTGGGTCGCTTCCAGCCCCGGGGATCTGAATTATTGCAGCCCCCGTGACTGCACGGCGGAATTTGACCGATTCTATCCCCAAATCATTGAGGTTTATTTTTCTCCTGGCCTCTTTAATGGCCTCCGCGTACGTGAGGCCCTTGCCCTCACTATTCTGGGGCAGTGTCAAGACGACAGCCGCCGTCCGAGTCACCTTTAATTTAGGCTTTGATCGCCCTTGTTGCGAGGCCGGCTGAGAAGCCCTTGTGGCCGCCCTCGAGCGTGCTCGCGTTTTATTATTGCTCCGTTCCTTGGCGCGCGCCTGGAAGCCGCTCGACTTGGAAGGCAATGTCTCCTTAGTTATAGGCGCCTTCTGCGCACTGGGGCGTCCCTTTTTGGCCACCTTGACCCATCCGCTTTCTTCTGCGTCTGGGTTGGGAGGCCGCAAAGGGAGGCTCGTCTTCTTGAGGGCAGCGGGGGCCGGCGGGGGCGCGGCGGCAATAGCCGTCTTGGCGCTCCCACCGCCTCCCGGTGCCTTTTTGTTTTTCTTCCTTCTTCCCTTTTTATTTACACCTTTTTCCTTTTCAGGGGCAGAACCTGTATCGACGAGTACCTCGGGGTCTTCGAGTGCCGCAGGAGCCGCCGGAGCAGCAACCGCGGGAGCCGAGGACACCGGTAAGTTATTTTCCCTTTGTCTGTTCTCCTTCTCTTTATTTTTCCTGTCGGCTGCCAAGGGGGGACGGAGTCGCGGCTCGGGGGGGAGTCGCCGCTCCAACCCTTCTATGCGGGCGTTCAACCTGTCTCCAAACTTTTTGGTGAGACTTGCCTCCAGATCTTCCAGGCTATTCTGTTGTACATGCGGCATGGATGCCTGCATTTCGTCCATTTTCTTTCTCATCTCCTCCATCTCTCGTTGGAGCTTCTCATTTTGCACCCTGAGAGAACGAGTCTCGTCCGTGACAGTCCGCCGGATTAGAGTGCCGACGTCCTCTCTTATCGCAGTGCTAGCGTCTTTGAGGGCGCGGACGAACGTCCCCTTTAGGTTGGACGACCTTTTCGCCACGTCCTCGATGATGCCCAGACTTGCCTCAATTCTATTCTTCATTGACATGGCGGTGTCCACTGGGATGTCCGCTTCAATGTTTGTCTCCATATCGAATTCGAAAGACGCAGTTGAGGAGGCCCTTGTTCTACGAGCTTCCGACGCTGTCTCTAGGAGCTCCGCCTCTGCTCTCGCCTCTATCTCTGCTCTCTGCGCCTTTAGATACTGCCGTTTAGCCTCGGCAAGACCCACGTATTCGCCGGTCGTTGGTGGCCGGCCTCTTCCCCTTATTTTACGGATCGACGACGAGGCGGGGGTGTCTGTGGAACTCCCGCTCTCATCGCCTCCCCGACTTCTTTTCTGGCCCGGTTTCAGGCACCAAAACCTATTAGTGCCTTCACGGCTCCAAAAGCCCTCTTTTTCGGCTCGGTCGGTCGAGGCGGCGGACGACACGCTCACCATCGATTCCGGCTCTGAGTCCGATAGATTTGCCGAAACGGCATTTGCCAAGGACGGGACGGGTGTAGGGATCCGTTCCATCACTATCCTCAGCTCTTTCTCCTTGCTACTCCTTTCCTCCTCACTCCCGACTCTACTATAAATTTGTTTTGAATTTTTGCTTTTAACACCTTCCATCATCTAGGGGTGTGGCTCCCCACTCCTGAGTATGAGGAGCCACGTAATACTTCCTGGGGGAAATAAATAGTCCACCCGAGCGGAGACCCCGCGCCCGGGTAACCCAAAATACCGCCTGGAGGTTGGGTGGTATCCAGGGGTTGGCCGCTAGCGGCCCGAAATACTCTCCGGACAACCCACTCACCCTGCGGGAGAGCGGGGGTGCAGCGCCGCGCGAGGCCCCTCAGGGCACCCCAGCGCATGCACATTGAGGGTTTTTTATTGTGGTTTTCCATCCACTTGGGCCGGCCGATTAAGGCGAGCCCCCTGGTCCGATGCGATCCGCGAGACATGTCCACGACAATCACACCGGGAAACAGGTTTGCCCGACGGGGAGTCTGCAATAGACCCCTAACCGACGACGACATATCGCCGCCGCGGCCCGCCGCGCCGCGGGACTACCACACACCGCACGTCCGTGGCGTCCTCACCACCATACACCGCTATAAAAGCCGCTGGTACAGACAATTAAGCCAAGACCTCTACTAGACCCGCTGAAAAGCGAGTTGGGCGCTTCCGCCCTCGCCTTGACCGGTCTCCGCGTCGTCTTCGGATCCCGGTCGTCCCTATTCGCTTCACCATCACGATTGAGTCTTTAGGGTCCGAGCCCACAGACAACCCGAACCAACCGACAACAACCGCTCCGGTTACTGAGCCCCCCCGGCACGACAAGCCTAGGGACCCGCGGGAATGTTACATCCGCGGTGGGGGGGAACCTAACCTAACCTTTTTTTTTTTTTTTTTTTTTTAACGCCAGGAAACCCATTTACAGGCGCCCGCGTCGGGGCGTGATGGTAAATGACGCGGGGAGTGTGGGGGTCGGTCCGGGAGTGCAATGGACCCCTACCCACTAAAACCTGGCGGCCCCACAGCTGACTATAACACGGGGAGCCGAGGGACAGCATAGCCATTTCCCGAACTCCCCATCAGCCTTGTCGCTTTGTGAGCGACCCATCTCAGACGCGCTTAGCGCATCGGTACTTCCTATTTAATTGGATACAATTAAAGTGGTGTCTTCAGGGTAGAGGGGCGCGCGCAAAGATACGCCGCCGTCTCCCTGGTCTCCTCCTTCTGCGCAGGTCGGCCTCCGGGTCTTGTTCCCGGAGCCTCTCCGCGTCTTCTTTCTGTAACATGACGGACTCGCAGAAGGCATAGAACGCCCACCACGATCCGTCGTCGTCACTATCCACCATCTTGTGGATGACAGTGGGTAGCGACAGGTCTCTTCCAATGATGGCCTGTAAGGAGGCTCTTTCGGCGCTCCAGGCCGGACATTCTTCAAGAGTGTGCTGCGCCGTGTCTTCGGCGCAGCCACACTGATGACAAATGGGAGACGCCTCTCTCCCGGCGACTCGGTGCAGATAGCGGCCGAAGCAGCCATGCCCTGTGAGCATCTGCACGAGCCGGAATGAGAGCGCCCCCCACCGTCGGTCGATCCATTTATCGAGGGCCGGACGAATCGCTGCGATCGTCCGGTGACCTGCTACGTTATTAGAATTATCGAGATGATCCTTCCATTTCTGGAGGACCCGAACTTTCTCGATTTCTCTCCACTCCCTGATGACGTCGGGCGGAGGTTCTATTCCTCTTCTTCTGCTTCCCTCTCTTCGCCAGTAGATGCTGGCCAGCGCTTCTGCCTCTAAGTGCCAGGGAGGTGTTCCCGCAAGGACGCACGCTGCATCGCATGATACCGTGCGGTACGCCCTTGCGACCCTTAATGCCATGATTCTTTGCGACTGGCGCAGCATGGTGCGATTTTGAGCGCACAGTCCGTCGGCCCAAATTGGGCATCCATAGAGAGCCTTGGCGCGAATGACTCCGGCGAAAAGCCGCCGACAGCCCGCGCCAGGACCCCCAAGGTTCGGCATAATCCTTCGCAGCGCCATCGCCGTGCTGTTCAGTTTGGGAACGAGCGCCTTGAAATGTTCCTTAAAGGACCACCGGGAGTCGAGAACGAGCCCGAGATATTTCAAGCTCGACCCGACCCCGATGTCCACACCGCCTACGACAATCTTTGCACCCGCAGGAGGAGCCCTCCTGGGGCCATGGAAACAGATCGCCCCCGATTTCTCAAGGGCGACCCGCAATCCGAGATTTCTGATCTTTGCAACTACGTGAGCGACACCCGCGGTTGCTAGGAGGCGTGCCTCTCTAAAATCCCTTCCTTTTGCCGTGACGAGGGTGTCGTCCGCGTAGCAGAAGACCCCAACGCCCGGCAGTAAGTTGCCCCTTAGCACCTTGTCATATCCGATGTTCCACAGGAGTGGTCCCAAGACTGACCCCTGTGGAACACCGCACTTAACCTCTCGCCTGCCCCATCCGTCTCTTCCAGGGTAGACAATGGACCGTCCTGCTAAGTATGAGGCGATCAGTCGCCGTAAGTATACCGGAACACCGTGGTACTCCAGTCCTTCAGCAATGCACTTCCACGGCAGGGTGTTGAAGGCATTGGCGATGTCTAAAGACACCGCCAACACCACGCCACCTCCCGAGATGGTGTTCTCGCACAAGTCCCTAAGCCCACCGACCGCGTCGATGGTCGACCGTCCTTTGCGGAACCCGAATTGTGTATCCGCCAAGTCCGGCCCGACTGTCGTTAGATGTTTTACGACGCGGGCAGCTATGACACGCTCTAGGAGCTTGCCCGCCTCATCGAGCAGAACGATGGGCCTATAGGACGATGGCGACTCTGGTGGTCGGTCGCCTTTCTTCAATAGTATTAGCTTCCCCACTTTCCACTTGTCGGGGAAGCTACAACTCCTTATACATGTCGTCAGCAACTCCCTGAAACGTTCTTCCAAGCCTTGGTTTAGGGCTTGCACCCATACTTTTCCTAATATCCCGTCCGGACCGGGGGCGGTGTTCTTTCCCTGCAGCTTAAGAACTGCTGCACCCAGTTCGCCAGGCGACACCTCGGGGATTTCCTCCTCCGGTGTCGCCGCAATAGGCGGTCCGTCCGGGATGGAATTCGCTGCACTCGGGGCTGGAAAGAGGGACGAGACTACTGATTCCAGTAGCGCCGGCTCGATGGTGGAAGTGAGCGGCGGGGCCCAGGGGCGCAGCTTGCTCATTATGAGCTTGTAAGGCCGTCCCCATGGGTCCCCCTCGAGCGTTGAGAGTAGCTCTTCCCAGGCCCTCTCCTTGGATTCACCAATCTCATTCCGGAGTGCCCTCTTAGCCAATTGGTACGCTTCGTACAGTTGGCGTTCCTCTTCCTCATCTCGTCCGGCTTGAGGACGTCTCCTGTATCTGGTGTAGCGGCGTCGCGCCGCCACGCACGCCGTTCTAAGGGCCGCGAGTTCGGTGGACCACCAATACACTTGTTGGCGCGGCGGTGCAGGGCGCGAGCGGGACATCGCTGCGTCACTTATTTCCCGCATCACTTCTCCGAACCATTGTGCCTCCTCCTCAGCCGAGGTGTTGTCCGGCCTTGGGCACCACGCTCCGACGATGGATGCCTCGAGGAGGGCGTCCTTGTCCATTGACTTGAGGCTCCACTTTGGGCCTATCTCCGACGGTGTCCGCGTGGAGACTCTTCCGTTTGTTGATGGCGGTGGGCGGGTGTCGAAACGGATGTAAAGGTGGTCTGACATCGTTTCGACCTCCGTCTGAACCTCCCAGTTATGGGTACGCCTTGCCAAGGAAGGGGACGCGAACGTCACGTCCACGACCGAACCGCCCAGCCTTCGAACGCAGGTGTTTGTCGAGCCCCGGTTTACGACGATGAGATCCTTCGCCGCGAGCCAGTCGACCAAGATGTTACCACGCGCATCCGTGACCTGGGATCCCCACGCCGTGGACTTGGCGTTGAGATCCCCGGCCACGATCACGTCCTGCGTCCGACCCCAATCAACCAGCAGCTCTACCTCCGCTAGGAAACCCTCAAATTCAGCCAAGGTCTTATTTGGCGAACAGTACACCCCTACCACGGTGGTGTTTCCCAGCTCGGCAGATATGCAGCCGTTGCCTCTTCTGACCCGTCCTATTGTGGGAGAGTTCTCCGCGGGGGTCACGACAAGTGCAACCAGTCCGCTGGAGTCTCCGATCCAGTTATTCCTGTCCGGAACCACGTATGGCTCCGACACTATCGCCACGTTGATCCTCCACTGTGCCAGGCTCTGGAGCAAGAGGTCCTGAGCTCTGGCACAGTGGTTGATGTTCGCCTGTAGATATTTAAGGCCCAACCTAGACATTATTTGTGTCCATCGCATCCTCATCAGCACCCGCGTTCGGTGGCGGGTTGGCGCTGGCGTTTGCCTTGGTGTTTTGGTTTAGCGCCCTTCTGGTCATCTTTGCGCTGGGGGCCGAACAGCTCTTGCCCCCCAGACGGTGGTCCGCCTTTTTACCCGCTGTCGAACAGAGAGTACAGTGGGGTTTGGCGGTACAACTCGCGGCGCGATGGTCTGCGCCGCCGCAGCGATAGCAAAGCCGACTGCGATCTGCTTCTGCAGTGCAGCGGCTTGCCACGTGTCCACTCTGGAGGCATCTAAAACACCTGAGCTCACGGGCCTGAAGGAAGTTGACTCTAGCCGACACCCAGCCTATCAAGAAGCGGCCCTCA
Organism: Anthocharis cardamines; assembly: GCA_905404175.1. Taxonomy (NCBI): domain Eukaryota; kingdom Metazoa; phylum Arthropoda; class Insecta; order Lepidoptera; family Pieridae; genus Anthocharis; species Anthocharis cardamines. The sequence goes on along the minus strand of FR989971.1, from coordinate 9,951,404 downwards.
GCCACTTTTTTGGCGGCCATAACTGGGCAGCGTACCCATGCCGCGCATAGTCCAGATCTATCTTGACGGACCTCACCGACCTTCACGTGCTCCGGTGAGCATTCCCCCTTCTTAGTTACAGCGTCTCTTATTTCATCCGCTGTCACACTGTCGTCCAGACCCGACACTTTGAGCTCGGTCGTTTTGACAGGTCTGGCAACCCGAACACCACTGTCACCGTAGAGGTCCTTCAGCTTGGAGGCTAGATGGTCAGCCTTCACGCCGCTGTCTTTTCCGGGGACTTGGATTATGGTAGCCCCGGTAGCAGCGCGCCGAAATTTGACAGCTTCGATACCCAGCTCCTTGAGATCGACACGGTTTCTCGCCTCGCGGAGAGCTGTCGCATACGTGAGCCCCTTCTCCTGCACCTCGGGCGGCAGCGTCAGAACGACCGCCGCCAACCGGGGTGCCCGGAGCTTGGGCTTCGTCACCGTAGTTGGCTTCCGCGCGCTCGATTGTGTATTGCGCGGGGCCGGTGTCTTCTCCTGAGGTGCCCGAGGCACCCTCTTCCTTGACCTTTTGCCTCCACCCACGGTGGTCCAGCCTCCCTCGGTGTTGGTTGAGGCTGTTGGTAGAGAGGGTCGGGGTTGAGCAGCGGAGGAGGAGGCAACAGCTGGTGTGGCTGCCTCTGCAGAGGTCTTTGTTTTGTTTCTCTCCTTTCTGCTCTTCTTCTTCTTTCTTCCTTCTCTATTTGGCTCGGTTCGTTCTTTAGTGTCACAAGCCTTTACAGCTGGGGCCCCCGATGGAGTTGGGGCCGCAGCGATGTTCATACTCGAGGGGCGTGAAGCAGCACCCTCTGTCTCTGCCTTGCGCCTATCGGCGGCCAAAGGCGGTCTCATTCTTGGAGCCGGGCCAAGACGAGGCTCCAGGCCCTCGATGCGGGCATCAATTCTAGCCCCGACACGACCCATGATTCTTGCCTCCAGCTCGTCCAGGCTCGGTGTTTGAGTGGGCTCCGGAGTTCTCCTTTTTACGTACGTCCGAAGCTCCTTCATCTCATTTTGGAGCGCCTCCACCTGTTTACGAAGGCGCTCATTGTCTGTCCTTAATGCTCGCGTCTCTTCAGAAAGAGTACGTTGGGCGAGCTCCCCTATGTCCTGCCTAAGATCTTTGAGGGCATTTTTGGCGGCGTGTATCCACCGGCCGCTGATGCCCGAGGACTTGGTGGCCACCTTCTCCACAACACCAAGGCTGGCTTCGATCCTAACAACGAGGTCCGCTGACTTATCCTCGCCCTGTTCCGACACCAGGACGGAGGATAGTGCGGAGCGTGTGACTCGGGCTTCGGCTTCAGAGGCAAGTAGCTCCTCTTCCGCGCGAACCCGCAACTCCTCCCTTTGCGCCTTCAGATAGGCGGACTTTGCAGCAGCCAGACCCACATACTCACCGGTAGTGGGCGGCCGGCCTCTACTTCTCTGGGGCGTGCCAACTTTTGACGGAACAGACGCCTCGCTCGCGCTGCTCTCGCCGTCGTCGGACACTCTGCCCCTTTTCCGGGTTGCCCAGAAACCTCCTTTGAGGCTGGACCCCCTCGACCGAACACTGACCATCGAAGCCGTCGAATCCGACAGACATCCGAGGTCAGCATCCCTCACCACAGAGGGTGTCGGAGACACACATGGGGTGCGCTCCAAGACCACTCTGACTTCTTTTGTTGCGGCCGCGTCGCACGGCCTCTCCTTACTAGCATCTGAATTTTTGTTTTTTGATTTTAAGACTGACGAATACATAATGAAGAAGAAAAACTGATTCCCACGAGTATGGGGGATATACACAGTCCACCCGGGCGGAGACCCCTGCACCCGGGTAACCCTAATACCACTCGGAGGTCGGGAGGTATCCGAGGGTTGGCCGCTAGCAGCTGACTCGACTCACCAGCCACCCGTACGCAGTACCTGCGCACAGGCCCCCGACGTCACGTAAAGTCCCGCAGAACACCACAACGCCGAGAATTGAGGGTTTTTTATTGAGGTTTTCCTTCCTCGCAGGGCCGGCCAATGAAGGCAAGCCCCCCTGGGCTCGGCGTGCCGCTAGACGTGATCAACAGACACACGCACGAGCTAACAGGTTGCCCGACGGGGAGCCGAAACCCACCCAGCGACTGCTTCCGCAGCCGCCAGACCCGCCGCGCCGACGACTTTGCAAGTCGACCATACACCGTGCCGAAGCACCACTAGACACTCGAGGTAAAAAGCCAAGAGGCCCAGAACAACAAAAGGCGTAGAAACGCCCAAGCGCATAAAGACAGCGCTCACCACCGGCCGTTTTACAGCCCCGAAATGGGGCCGAGGGCACGCCCTGAGCCCACCGTTTTGGTCCGCGCCGGTCGGGTGTCGGAAACCCAACCAGTACCCCTCCAGAGCGAGTAGAGGGGCCCCCTATCCGCCACCTGGGGACGCGCCCGATGGGAGATCGGCAACTCCACACGGGAACCTAACCTAACCTTTTTTTTTTTTTTTTTTACTTGGTGAAACCCTTTTACAGGCCCCCGCGCCGGGGCAAGATGGAGTAGTGACGCGGGGAGTGTGGGGGTCGGGTAAAGTCGTTCCCCAATACCCACTAAAACACCAAGGCCCCTTCTGCGCGCGTTGAGCCGGGTACCGGTATGATCCTGTTAAGGACTACTCACCCGTGGCCCGGCTCGCGCATGCCGCGTGGCGTCTCGAAGACGCGCGGCTCTCCTTGGCCGCCACAAGAGTGACGGCGGTTCTGCTTGTATGTACACTATGTACAAATTTGACGCGACACAGCGTAGAAGCTGCGCGCGATTCTCCTACGGCGCCACAACACCCGGTGCTGAAATATTTACAATGCCGCGTGGCGCAGCGCGAGCTACGCGCGGCTCTCCCCAGAGCACCGGGGTAGCGCCGACACCCATACTCAGGCGCCAGACCCGACGAAAAAACTATATACAATTAGTTGTCGCGTAGCGTAAAGACTTACGCGCGACTCTCCTCAAACGACGGACTGGCGCCCCGCACCGATAGACTCAGTGCTTAAACCTATTTACATATTTACACCTAACCTATATTTACAGACTATGTACAAAGGCGGACCCAAGCGACCCGCCGCAGCACGAACCCGCAGCAGTGTCGCCGGGTCCTCAAACACTCGCCCTAGGCGAGGTGGGCGTGGGCCGCCCTCTCCTCGGACCGGCCTCCGTGAAAACAGTGGCCGGTCGGGTCGGGCCGACTTAAACAAGCCAGCCCTCGGACCGGACTCCGCATCCCATTGCGCAGAGCCCCGCATCCAGTTCGTCCCTATTCGCTTCACCTAGGACCGCGTCATGGCCGAGTCACTACTCCGGCCAGGCCAACCGACGCGGTCACGCGGCTACTGAGCCCCCCCGGCACGACAAGCCTAGGGACCCGCGGGAGTGGACATCCGCGGTGGGGGGGAACCTAACCTAACCCTTTTTTTTTTTTTTTTTTTTTTTTTTTTACCTGGAGAAACCCTTTTACAGGCCCCCGCGCCGGGGCAAGATGGAGAAGTGACGCGGGGAGTGTGGGGGTCGGGTAAAGTCGTTCCCCAATACCCACTAAAACTCCAGGGCCCCATCATCCACGCAAAGTCCGGGTCGGCATGTATCGGCTTTTCAGCTCTAACCACGCCGACACCGGGGGCGTGCTGCCGCGTGGCGTCGTGAAGACGCGCGGCTCTCCTAGGCCGCCACAAAGTGTGACGGCAGTACACCTATTTACAAAATATATACAAAAATATATACAAGTATGTTGCGTAGCGCAGCATGACAGCCGCGCGCAACTCTCCTCAGGCGCCAAGAACCTGATGCCGAACTATATACACAATGCCGCGTGGCGCAGCACAAGCCACGCGCGGCTCTCCACGCGGCACCAGTCTGGCGCCAACACCCATACGCAGGCGCCAGCCCCGACGAAAAAATATGTACAATTATGTACATTTGTCGCTTAGCGCCACAAAGTGCGCGCGACTCTCCCTGAAACGTCGGACTGGCGCCCTGCGCCGGCACGAAGACCAGCGCGAAACACCTATTTACAATTTACAACTATGCTATATGTACAATATTTACAAAGGCGGACAGAGCGACCCACCGCAGCACGAACCCGCAGCAGTGTCGCCCGGTCCTCGAACACTCGCCAAAGGCGAGCTGGGCGTTTCCGCCCTCTCCCCAGACCAGCCTCCGTAAAAACAGTGGCCGGTCAGGTTGGGCCGACTGTCACTAGCCAGCCCTCAGGACCGGGCTCCGCGTCCCATTCCGCAGAGCCCCGCATCCCGTTTGTCCCTATTCGCTTCCTCTAGGACCGCGTCATGGCCCGATCACTTCTCCGGCCAGGCCAACCGACGCGGTCAAACGAGTACTAAGCCCCCCCGGCACGACAAGCCTAGGGACCCGCAGGAATGGACATCTGCGGTGGGGGGGAACCTAACCTAACCTTTTTTTTTTTTTTTTTTTTTTTTTTTTTTTTACTTGGTGAAACCCTTTTACAGGCCCCCGCGCCGGGGCAAGATGGAGTAGTGACGCGGGGAGTGTGGGGGTCGGGTAAAGTCGTTCCCCAATACCCACTAAAACACCAAGGCCCCTTCTTCCACGCAAAGTCCGGGTCGGCATGTATCGGCTTTTCAGCTCTAACCACGCCGACACCGGGGGCGTGCTGCCGCGTGGCGTCGTGAAGACGCGCGGCTCTCCTAGGCCGGCCACTAAAAGTGGCGGCAGTTCTCCTAACTTATATACATATGTACACAAAACTCGCTGCGCAGCACAGAAGCCGCGCGCGATTCTCCTAAGGCGCCCAGACTGATGCCGAAAATATATACAAAATGCCGCGTGGCGCAGCACAAGCCGCGCGCGGCTCTCCACGCGACACCAGTCTGGCACCAACACCCATACGCAGGCGCCAGCCCCGACGAAAAACTATTTACAAAATATGTCGCTTAGCGCCACAAAGTGCGCGCGACTCGCCCTGAAACGTCGGACTGGCGCCCTGCGCCGATTACTAAAACCAGCGCGAAAACTATTTACAATATGTACAAACTATGTACAAAAACTATTTACAAAAGGCGGACCCAAGCGACCCACCGCAGCACGAACCCGCAGCAGTGTCGCCGGGTCCTCAAAAACTCGCCAAAGGCGAGCTGGGCGTGGGCCGCCCTCTCCCCGGACCGGCCTCCGTAAAACAGTGGCCGGTCGAGTCGGGCCGACTTTAAAAAGCCAGCCCTCGGACCGGGCTCCGCATCCCATCGCGCAGAGCCCCGCATCCAATTCGTCCCTATTAGCTTCACCTAGGACCGCGTCATGGCCGAGTCACTACTCCGGCCAGGCCAACCGACGCGGTCACGCGGCTACTGAGCCCCCCCGGCACGACAAGCCTAGGGACCCGCGGGAATGGTACATCCGCGGTGGGGGGGAACCTAACCTAACCTAACCTAACCTAACCTAACCTAACCTAACCTAACCAGTCCTTTTTTTTTTTTTTTTTTTTTTTATAGAGGGGGGAAGTTTCACAAAACCTGAGGGCGAGACACTCTTTTAAGAGCATACAGAGGCCCTTTCTCGCCCCCACCTCACCGGCGGGGCTCTTTTGGAATTGCCGGGAGAGTGTGGGGTTGGGTCACTCGCGACTGTCTGCTAGCCAGACAGCCTGGTAACCCGACCCACTAAACCCCCCTCTGGCCCCTCTTTTCGCCGTGTTGAGGCCGCGGGATAACGGTTGTAGACTACCGCGACCTCGGCGACTTGCCACAATGGCACGACCGTGTCCACAAAAATTAAACACATTACGGAGAGCGAAGGAGATGGGCAAACCTTCTCCTACGCTCCCCTCTCCTCCTCGCCCTTATGGTGCCCGCTGGAGCGGCGCACTCTCTTCGCCTCTCGGCAGTCTCCTTCTGCAACATTACTCGTTCGCAGAAGGAGACCACCGCGTTCCATGACTCGGAACTACGCACCATCTCCCCCATCAGTGCTGGGAGACCCAAGTCGGCACCGACCACAGATGACAGGTCGTGCCTTTCTCTTGCCCACCTTGAGCAGACCGCCAGAGTGTGATGGGCCGTGTCTTCTACGCCCTCATCACACTCCTGACACACTGGCGACTGCTCCCTCCTCGCTATCTTATGCAGGTACCGACCGAAACAACCATGTCCGGTCAGTACCTGCACCACCCGGTACGTCAACGCCCCCCTTTTGCGCGTCGCCCACTCCTTAAGGATAGGGCGAATCGCTGCCGCCAGCCTATGGCCCGCCTGAGGCTCCTCCAGCTCTCGCTTCCAGCGGTCCATCACTGCCTCCTCCACCCTCCTGCGAACCGCCCTCAGCTGCTCCACAGTCGCGACTTCGCCCTCCCTTCTCCTCTCCACCCGGAAATGATAGGCGGAGGCCAGGATTTCCGCCTCCCACTCCCAGGGCGGAGTACCCGCCAGAGCACAGGCCGCAGTGAACGACACCGTCCTAAAACACCTTGTCGCTCTCGCCGCAATGATCCGCTGCGGCCTGCGCAATGCCCTTCTATTATTGCGCGTTAACGCGCCCACCCAAACCGGCGCCCCGTACAACGCCATGCTTCTTACAACGCCGCAATACAACCTACGGACTCCCTGGTCCGGCCCACCTAGATTTGGGAGGAGCCTCCCCAACGCGCCCGACGCCGAAACGAGTCTTGGCTCCAGCGCCCTGAAGTGCTCCCCAAAACCCCATCTACCATCCAGGATGAGCCCCAGATAACGCATACTGGGACTCACCCTCACGACCACGCCGTCCACACTCAACAATGACCCCGTAGGAGCCCCCCCCCTCGGACCGTGAAAGACCATGGCCTCCGTCTTGGCCAGAGCCACCTCCAGTCCGAGGGCCCTAATCCTATCCACCACCAGAGTGGCCCCCACCGACGCCAACTGCGAAACCTCCCCGAAAGTCCCCCCCTGGGCTACGACCAGAGTGTCGTCGGCGAAACAGAGGACGCGCAATCCGCGAAGAAGCGCGCCCCTGAGCACCCAGTCGTAGCTGATGTTCCAGAGGAGGGGACCCAACACCGACCCCTGCGGAACCCCACACTCCAGGCGACGACGAATCAGGCCGCCCGTCGCATCCACGTAGCCGATGACCCTGCCTGAAAGATAATCGGCCACCAGCCTCCTCAAATAAAGCGGCGTCTCGTGCGCCCGCAACGCCTCCGCTATCACCTCAAACGATAAGCTATTGAAAGCATTGGCGATATCGAGTGATACCGCCAATGCCCTCCCTCCCCTCCCGACGACCTCCTCTGTATGGGCTTTCAGGGCCAAGATCGCGTCGATGGTCGACCTACCGGCCCTGAAGCCATACTGACGCTCCGACAGACCCGGACCCCCCTCCTCCAAATGTCCGACTATCCTCCGACTCACCATCTTCTCGAACGTCTTACCGACCTCATCCAAAAGGACTATTGGCCGGTAAGCCGAAGGTGAGTCGGGGGGACGCCCCGCCTTAGGAAGGAGGCAAACACGGCCCTCCTTCCACAGTTCCGGGAACCGTCCTTCCACCAAACACTGGTCGAACAGTCCCCGCAACTCCCCCTCCACGTGCTCCAGCGCGATCGCCAGCACCTTCCCGGGCACCCCATCTGGGCCTGGCGCCTTCCATCTGGTCTTGAGACGATCTTTTGCCAGCTCCATTTCACCGTCCGAAATTGGGGGTATTTCCCCCCCCTCTGCCACCACCAGAGGAGCCATCCTCGGGACTTCCAAAGGTGAAGCCACCGGGAACAGCTGCCTCATGACCCCACTGACGAATTCCGGCTGTAGAGTCTCCGTCAGCGGGGGCCCCGCCGTCTGGAGCTTCTTCCTGGCCCCTTTGAATGGCCTCCCCCATGGGTCTCCGTTGAGGCCCTCCAGGATCGCCTCCCTCGCGCTCTCCTTGGCCTCACTAATGGCGGCCTGGAGCGCCTTCTTGCGCTCCGCATAAGCGACCCGCAACACTTCCTCCTCTTCGGGGTCCCGCCGCCTCCTACGACGATAGCGGCGGTACTCCCTCCGTGCTACGTCGCTGACGGACCGCAAGTCAGCGATCTCAGCACTCCACCAGTAGGTGGCCCTCCTCGCTTCGCAGCGCCGCACCACGCGTGGCATCGCCGCGTCACAGATGCCGACTAACGCCGCACGCACCCTGGCAGCCCCTTCGTCGACACTACCTACATTGGTGCCTGAAAAACACCACGCATGCACGATGGCCGCCTCCTCCGCCAGCTCCCGATCGAGTCGACCGACTGCCCATCTCGGGAAGTGGCGCAGAGCACTCCTGGATACGTCCTGCGCCCTCCCAGATGCGGAGACCTCAAACCTGATATACATGTGGTCCGACAAGGTCTCCGCATCTTCCACCCTCCAATTCATTACCATCCGTGCGGCCGCAGGCGAGACGAGCGTAATATCCACCCTAGATTCGCCCTGCGGTCGCACACACGTCGGGACGCCACCTACGTTTGCTGGAACTAGCCCTACCTCCACCAACCACTCTTCCAGCAACTCGCCCCTTCGGTTCGACCTGACATCCCCCCATGCCCTTGACCGGGCATTGAGGTCCCCCATGACGACGATCGGCGAAGGCAGCGCACGACGCGCTGCCTGGCCGAGATCGTCAAGGAAGCCCTCGAATTCCGACCTCGGTCTACTGGGGGAGAAGTAGACGCCGATTACCGTCCACCTCTCACGCTCGACCACAACGAACCCGTCCCCCCTCTCCTTTACCGCCAGCGGCAAGCCGCCGGGACGGACAGTGACAGCGACACCACCACCTACGTCCCCCGCCCAGTGTGGCTGCGGAGCCACGAAATACGGCTCCGCAGCGACCGCAATGTCGACATTCCACTCCGCCATGGCCTGGAGGAAGAGATCCTGGGCCGCGACGGAGTGGTTGATATTCCCCTGGAGAAAATTTAGGGACCTAACCATGTTACTCCGACATTACCTCCTTCTGGGCCTCCCGGACAGAACCGGTTGGCCCCGCGGTCTTGCGCGCGCCCTTCCTCGACTTAATCGCTGGGGGGCGACACTCCTTCCCCCCCATGACGTGTCCTGCCGGTCGCCCGGCGTCCCTACAGACCGCACAATGTGCGGCCGCCGTGCATGTTGCAATGCGGTGGCCCTCCATGCCGCACCTGAAACACAGTCCTGTACGGTCCACATTCGAGGGGCACTTCGCCCCTGTGTGCTTCAGCCCCATGCAGCGGAAACACCGCAGGGGCTTATCTTCCAGCGCGACGACCTGCACCGAGCTCCACCCGACCAAGAGCCTGCCAGCAACCACCCTTTTCGCTGCGGCGACGGGACACTTAACAAACAGTGTCCCGAAGCTTTCCTCCTCCCTATGGATTGAGCCCGTTTTCAACGCGCCGGGCTCGCATCCTCCCTTAGCGGCAATCGCCGCCACCACCTCCTCCACAGTGACTGAGTCGTCAAGACCCAGCACTCTTAAGTCGGCCAATTTCACCGGCCGCTCAATGTCGGCGATGTCCGACAACACCGCTCTCAATTTGTCGGCCAGCGCATCGGCCTTCTCCCCTTCCAACGCAGACGAGAGCTCCATGATGCGAGCCCCCGTGCGCGTCTGGCGAATCTTCAGCTCGCTGATCCCCAAATCAGCCAGCTTCACATTGGCCTTCGCCTTCGCTATTGCCTCACCGTAGGTGACGCCCTTCTCGACCGCCTCTTTCTTCAGCGTCATGACCACCGCTGGGGCTCGAGGGGTCTTTAAAACCGGGGCCTTTGGCCTCGATTTGGCCACCGCTTTCTTCTGCGGCGGTCCGGCTGCCGCCGCAGAGGGCACCACCGGGGCGGCCTTCTTGCCCTTCCCCTTCCCCTTCCTGGCCACTACAGTGGCCCAGGTTCCGCCCTGCTCCTGGGAGCTAGTCGGCGGTGGTGGGAGCACAGCCTCAGCAACCGGCTGAGCTGGCACCTTCACCTTAGGGGTCCTCCCCTTCGCCGCCTTCACCGCCACTGGCTTTGGCGGCTCCGGCACCACCAACGGCTGCGCCGGCACCGGCACGGGCGCAGGGGCCATCGCCACCACTCCAGGTGAGTCCGCACGCTCCCTTCTCGCCGATGACGCCAACGGAGGACGCAAAATCGGCACCGGCAACAATCGGTCCTTAAGACCGTCGATCTTGGCATCAATCATGTTGCCGACCGCCCTCAGAATTCCGCTCTGCATCTCCTCCGCAAGGATCCGCAGCGCCTCCCGTTCCGGAGTGCCGATCTCCTTGACTACTGGCGCGGGTTGCGCCGTCCTTTCGGAAAAGTCCCGTCTGATGGCCTTTAGCTCCATCTCCAAGTCCGCAATACGCGTCCTCATCCTGGAGTTGTCCACCTGTAACCTCCTCATCTCCTCCTCAGCCGTTCGGTCCGAGAGAGACATGACGATCTCCTTCAGGTCCTTGGCAGCCACCTTCAAGTCCCTGACGAACTCGCCCTTGAGATTCCCCGACTTGATTGCAATCTCGACAATCCTATCCGCGCGTTTCGCGGCCCTGTCCTTCAAATCGAGAGCATTCAGCTCTCCCACCTCTGGTTCCTTAGTTTTCTCTTCTTTAGCAGAAGACGCACTCGACGTCCCCGCTGCCGGCTCCTTACGGTACGAACGCGACCGTAACTGTCTCAAAGCGACGACCGCCGTCGCCGACTTCATTTCTTCGAGCGCTTTTTGCGCCTTTGCTAGACCCGCTGTGTGTCTAAGCACCTTCTTGGCTTTAGGACTGCCTTTACTAACAGCCCCACTCGTCTCCCCATCCGAATCGGACGAAAAAACAACAACTTCCGCAGGATGTTTGAAAAACGACCTCTTACGAGGACCGCTTGCCGCCGAGGCGCCCGATTCCGAGCCACCACTTTCCATTATTACCTAAACTTATTCTACACCTATTTAAAAGTGAAACAAATTAAGGAAATGAAAATAAAACTACACGAAAACATTTGTAAGAACACAAATTAACCTACACCTAAAGAATAACAAAAATTAAACAAATAGAAAAAAGACTTATTACTTAATAGTAATAACTTAATATCTAATGCTAATTTATTGTTAATAACTACACTTATCTAGTAAACACACAGTACAAACCAGAAAAACCCAACATATAAATCCAAAACCGGAACAGCACAAAAACACACTAAAAAAACCACACTAACAACACACAACACTTATTGTTAGTTTGTCCAACACCGACACTTCCACTCTTGCGAGTTTTAGCGACAACCTGGACGAAACCACGTGAAAAATCACTTGACAACAATTAAAATTACGTAATTATATACGTAATTTATAGCGAGATCGCTCCGACACTCAACACACGTCCTCTCTGCTCAAGATTCCGTGGCCGACAACCTAACCAGTCCTAGTCCAACCCTCGCCAACCTCATATAACCTCCGTAGTTTATTTCGTTTAATTTTAAGAGTTAAAATCGCAAAAATACAAGCGATATATCAAAATACTCGTGGAGTGAAGCCCCAAATTGTGGTGGTAAAAGATCAGTGAAGTGAAGTGAGAGTGGAAAGTTATTAAAGGAGAAAGTTCGTGTAACAAACAAGTGTGTGCGGCACGCGATTAAGCGCTGTGACCCACCACTTTTTGGAAAGAATACTGACTAGGACACCAAGACACACCCTTGACACCAGTCCAGGAGCACTGGGACCTGTATCCAGGAAACTACAGACCAAAACAGTTTTACTGGTCTATTTGGATAACCTCATCCTACGAAGTCTGTCCGACAACATCACAGGACAGCACTCATCACGACGAACCCGTTGACACCCTGTTCGACACGATTGGACACCGGGAAGCGACAGGAGGCGGCCGGGAGTTCATTAGTAAACACCCCGCAAACTGAAGCCGTCCAGGGAGCCCACCGTGCGTTACCGAACTTTGGACTAGTATAAAATCGTAAGCTAGTGATACCATTAAACTATGTATAAAATCCCAAAACACTAGCACTAAGATTACGAAAGTTATAAACCCGGGAAGACCGGAGACACAATTGGCCAACTTACAGTTAACCTTGTAATCCCTCTAACTCCTCCAAATTTTGTCCAGGGATCATAGAATTAATTTTCATATATTCGGCTTAATGTAAAGAATAAAATAGACACATAAAAAAAAAAATAATAAATCCATCCCTTCTTCGACCCATAAAATCCAATTTTCCGAAAAATCCTCTTCCCTGTTTCCGAACCTATTACTCCCTGGGGAGCGCGCATTCTGGAATAGGATAATTTCCTCTGAAATCTTCATTAAATTCCGCGTCTCCCAATACCAGGAACGCTGGGATCGGACACCGGGAACAGACATAATTCATCATCTAAACATCATACAAACTTAGAAAAATTTCATTACTTTGTTTTTATAAAATATCTACATTCGAACCGTGACCTCATTAGAAACCACGGTCAAGACCGATCTTTTTGGTGAGGAATGCGGCTAAGACAGTAACGTGGCCAAGAGTGTGTCTGACTAAAATTAATAATTATTTTTTGTTGTAATAAAATTTATATAGACAAACACACAAAATATTCCCCTCCCAACCAGCACCTTAATTCCCCTCTGGTCTAACTCCGGCCCGGATAGGCGTAGGAAGTCGGGACTGGTCTCATTCGATTCGGGACAGGCCAAGGAGAACATCTACCTCCTGGCGAGACCGGAAACCCCGCCCCCCGCACCCCCCAAGGCGTAATTAGTGGGAAAAAATCCTCAAAAACGGTCAAGACCGACCCTTGGCCAAGTCCGTGTCGGGTCGGACAGATTCCATTTCCCCCCGCCAACATCCACTTGACCCCCCTAGACCCCCCACAGCGTCCCCCTCCACTCACAACACCCGTGTGAGGGCTCATTCGACTCGGACGGACGAGGGGAGTCGATTGGCTCCAACACCCCCAACACCCCCTACACCCCCAAAGTCCCAGAAAAATTTAACCCTTCCAAACACCTTCCCACGAAACCCCCCCCCCCCCCCCACCAAAGAAAAAATTTACCTCACCCCCTCAAAACCTAATTCCCTTCCCCCTAATCCTACACCCATCGAGTTTGGGCTTGATCGATTCGTCTTTTAAAGCGAAACCGATTGGCTCCAACCGAATTAGCAAAATCCCCTCCCCCGAGGAGAAATCTTCGAAAAACACCTCCCCTGACCTAACTTTTCCATTTCCTGTCCAAAATCTACCGAGTTTGGACTCAAACGATTCCCCTCTTTGAGAGGAATCCATTGGCTCCAACTGAATTCCCAAATCCCCCTCCCCAAACGAGAAATTCCCCAAAAATTCCCCTCCAGGTCTAACTCCTTTATTTATAACCCGATTTCCTTGAGTTTGGGCTTGATCGATTCGGCCTTTTACACCGGATCTTCTGGCTCCAACCAAATCCTAACCCCCCCCCCCCCCCTCCCCCCATTCTTTGTGTGATTTTAAAAATTAAAAGGAGATACCAAGCTCCAAAAATTGTAGACGCAATATCTAATATAATAGATACTATATATAAGACAACCGCCCTATTGGCGGTCTTATTAACATTAAGAAAAATTTTAAAAATTATTCATTGTATTTTGACAAAGATTATTATAATTATTATTGCAAACAGCTAGCAAAATATATTGACGTGTATAGCCTTATTGGGCTATACAACTAGATTTAAGTAAGACAAAGCCCTTTTGGCTAAACAATAAAATTGACATAGACAACCCACAGTGAGGCCTACCTTGATAAAACAAACACATACGCATATAAAAATTCTATTCATAAATTCCTTACATACTTCCAAACTTACAATAAATCACCATGTTCGTCACCCCTCCTAAATCCAAAATTCTCCCAGAAATGCCCAAAAGACTCACACGACTAGAGGCAGGTCCCTCAGGAGCAGTCTCCAAAGTGCGACGCAGCATAGGAGAGCTGGAAAGTAAAATAGCAACAGGGACAAAGACAAGCACAAACAAAGAAACAGAACCTACTACTACCACCACTATAACAGGGGGTAGTGAAGAAGCAGAAATAGAAGTGAGGGAGCAACCCCAACCCCAAAATAAGAAGGAGATGGGCAAAGAGATAAGCGAGTCGAAGCAAGTCACTAGACTAGAAGAGGCAAAATCGTGCTACCATAAGGCAATAGCTCACCTAGCAGAATCCAGAAACTTAAAAACAGAAATAAAAAGTGGAGTAACATATGCAGTAAAGAGGCTATACCAACTATTAATAGAAGCAGAATCTAAAACAAAAAGCAAAGAAGAACTTAATATAAACGAACTAATACCACAAGAGGACAAAGATGAAATTAGGAAAATAAACAAGGAAGTAAACTCGAGAAATAAATTAATTGAGAAATTAGAGGAACATAAATACTTACTCGAAGAAAACAGGAGAGAAATGGAAAGTTTAAAAGAAGAAATCAGGAAACAAGAAACCAAGAAAGATGAAGAAGGAAAGGGGAATAAAATAATGGAAACAATAAGAGAAAAGACAGACATATTAATAGGGAAAATCGAAAACATCACAACTTACGCAAATGTTACAAGCAGAACCGGCAGCGAGGTCCCGGAAAAAGGAACGGGACCTGAACCGGGCCACACCTCGTCACACTCCATAATAGTCAGCGCACCGGATGAGCTTTGGACGAACGACGAAATAATACAGCAGATCCGTACAACAGTAGACGCCAAAAACACAGGCCTAAGGATCGATAACATCCGGAAAGCCAAAGATCAGAAGGTAATAGTAGGATGCGACACGACAGAAGAAATAGGGAAAATCTCAAACCGAATTAAAACGGATAAGAGACTGCAAGTCGAGGTCGCGAAGAACAAACATCCTCTGCTCATATTAAGAGACGTGATGAGGTACGTAACAGACGAAGAAATCATCAGCACACTTAGAACACAAAACAAAAAGTTGATAGAACACCTAAAAGAAGAGGACGCAGAGGCCACAGTGAAGTACAAAAAGAAAGCAAGAAACCCGGAAACAAATCACGTGGTCATCCAGGTAACACCGCCCCTATACCAGGCACTAATTAGAGCGGGGCGGATATATGTGGACCTCCAACGCGTAGTAGTACTGGACCAGTCACCAGTCATCCAGTGTTCTAGGTGTCTCGGTTTTGGACACGGCCGGAAGCAATGTGAAAAAAGTGAGGACAGCTGTGCACACTGCAGCGGCCCGCACAAGAAAAACGAATGTGCAGTTTTTAAGGCAGGGGAGCCGCCGTCGTGCACGAACTGCATGCGAGCCGATCTAAACAGAGCAGACCACAATGCATTCGACTTCGAGTGCCCAATACGGAAAAAATGGGACAAAATAGCAAGGTCCTCCGTGCAATACTGCTGATCCGGTCCAGTCCCTCAAACATACACGAAACACACTACACAGAAACACAAACAAAAGCAAAACACAATTAGGAGTGACAGATTGGATCAAGGCTTACTTGTAAATATAATTGTATATTTAGAGAAAAGTCAGGTCGTAATCAACACAACAACACTCAACAGTAACACACACAACACACAGACACACAAAACAGTACAAAACAAGGACACAGAGATTCATGTAAGTATTCGTAAGAATACAAACATGAATAAAGAAGCAAACAAAACACACAGTTAACAAAGCGAAATACATCCTATTGTAAGATCTAATGCGAAACAACTAGAACAATAAAGAATTTCAAAATGACATTGTACAAATGTTAATATAGAAATAAGAACTTGCAAAATAATTCTAGTTAAAAACAAAGCGCTATATAAGGAAATTCCAAGAAGACTGTACGAAATAATATTAATATCCAAAGAAAATGTAAGCAGAGAAATCGGTAAAGAAATTGTAACATAGAGAAATTTAATATAGAATAAGAAAATTGTAAAAGTAAAAACTTAATGAAATATAAGAACTGAAATGTTAATAATAAATCTTGTAATATTAGAAGTAAGTAGTGATAGTAATAATAATGTGAACACAAAAATGTAATAGTAATAAAGAAAAGTGTAGTATATATAAGAAACATGTAAAACAAGAATGTAAAAGAGAATGAGAGAAATAAAAACTTCACCCCTGTATACAAATACCCGTAGCTAGACAACGTCCTTGACGATATTATGTCAAGGGAAGGTAGGCCCACTAGGACTGGGAAATGGAAAAAAAAAAAAAAAAAAAAAAAACCTAACCTAACCTAACCTAACCTAACCTAACCTAACCTAACCTAACCTAACCTAACCTAACCTAACCTAACCTAACCTAACCTAACCTAACCTAACCTAACCTAACCTAACCTAACCTAACCTAACCTAACCTAACCTAACCTAACCTAACCTAACCTAACCTAACCTAACCTAACCTAACCTAACCTAACCTAACCTAACCTAACCTAACCTAACCTAACCTAACCTAACCTAACCTAACCTAACCTAACCTAACCTAACCTAACCTAACCTAACCTAACCTAACCTAACCTAACCTAACCTAACCTAACCTAACCTAACCTAACCTAACCTAACCTAACCTAACCTAACCTAACCTAACCTAACCTAACCTAACCTAACCTAACCTAACCTAACCTAACCTAACCTAACCTAACCTAACCTAACCTAACCTAACCTAACCTAACCTAACCCAGTCGCAGTCGATCCGCGGTCCGAAACGGCCACGAAACCGTTCGCTCCGCACCTTAAAATTCCTAAAAGTGGTATTTTTCAAGCAAAGTGTGTCGTGTTATATATCGTAGTGTGTGTAACAGTGAGCACTACACAATAGTGAAAACCGCGTGGTTATCAGTGAAAAATTGTGAGAGTTACAGCGGAAAAACTCGTTTTTCCGCAAATTTCTAACAGTTTTCTGCGTGCGGCGCCCGATTAGTCGCGGCAACCCACTTATATTTTAGTGGGTAAAGGTGCGCCTCACTGCGAGACACATCTCCGGAAAAAATCAGATTTTTCCGTGAGCCCGTCTCCGAGGAAAACGGGAAAAACCTCAAAACCACGTGGCACGTGGTCGCAGAAGGAGGAGAGGAAGAACGGAGTGCGACCCGTCATTCGACGCGCCTAGACGCAGGCAACAAAACACCGTATCAAGAAAAACCGTAAGAAAAAATTTTGACGGATTTTAAACAAAAATAAAATTTGACACTTTTCGGATTTAAAAATATCAAAAACAAGATCGGTGACATACTGAATAAAAATCGGACGTCGATAGCTCCCGCCGAGCCCTACAATTTGATACCAAATTTGGATTTTTCGGACAAGGAACGGGGGAGATATTCGGATTTTTCCAAAAACCACGTGGCACGTGGTCGGCGAAATCCGGAATTCCGGAAAAGGTGCGATACGTCGTTGGAAAGCCCTCGTCGAGCCCTTAAAGACGACGCATCGCAATTGAAGATCGGACTAGCCGACGCCGAGCAACAGTGACGGGAAGACGTTTCGGGATATAAACGCTAATATCTCGGGAACGGTGAGTCCTAGCCCAATTTTGACCCCACCCTCGTATATTATATGTACATATAATATACGAAAACATCCATTTAGTGTCCCCCATCCCTACCCAACACCCAAAAGTTTTTTCCCTCCCCAACCCCAAAAATTTGGAAATCCCAGAAATTTGAAAATCCTTTAACTCCAAATATCTCCTAAACCGTTGGAGATAGGGCAAAAATAACAGCGGACGTGTATACGTACCCCTCCCCCCCCAGAAATCCCCACAGAGCTCACCCTTCCCGACATACTTAGCGTTTAAGTTAGGATTAAGACTAGTTTAAGTAACTGCTTGTCTATCCATCCACCCCAGATCCCACAAACCTCCCCCAACCCCCCCAAAACACCCCCCAAATCCTAACTCCTGAACCAATCACCCTAGACCCCCCGAGTTTGGGCTCAAACAACTCGGCGTAAAGCGCCCAGTCCTTTGGAGCAAAAGCCGAAGACCCAAACCCTCCCTACCCCCCCCTCAACCCCTCCCAAATAGACAAGCAGCGAAAACTGTGATCAACTGTGACTTAGGTTAAGTTAGTATTTAATTGACACGGTAAGCCTTATTGGGCCTACCGTATTAGGATAAGACCAGCGCCCTATTGCGCAAAAGACTGAATAGACATAATTATTGAAATTATTGAAATTATTATTGTAGTTATTATATTGTTAATTATTATTTTATTATTTATTATTCTAATTATTATTATTTTAATTATTTTACTATTTCAATTATTTCAATTATTATTATTATTCAATTATTATTATTATTGTAATTAATATTAATTATTTATAAGGACAACCACCCTATTGGTGGCCTTATTAGTTTTAAGTTTAGATTAAGCTTTTTAAGACAACCGCACTATTGGCGGCCTTATTAGCATAAGTGATATATATTGACGAACCTACTAGCCGAAAATGTGCACTCGCACCCCCATAAAGAGGCCTACTATGGCAACCATCGCCAACGACCCCCTAATAATAAGGGAAAAATCTCCAGTAGCCGGGCCTTCGCGTCCCGGGGACGTAGCCGAGGAGAAGTTGGGGGAAAGAGCTTCATTAGGAAGCACATCGAGCGGCACATCACCGAGGCTGGTCCCGGCGATAGCCGCTCGTTTCTCCACTCCCTCGCCGACGTCTCTCGGACTCGGACCTGGAAAAACAAATAAAACATTTATTATTAAAAGTAACCCCACCAAAGAAAAATCCCCGAAAAAGTTAGAAAATGTAGCAAATAAAATATATAAAAGTAGGAGCTCAGAGGCAGCCGCGGTCCAACAGAGCGCCCTACTGATGCTCGACGCTGCCCGGAACCTCAAAACCGAGATAAAAGTCTCGGTTACACAGTCAGTAAAGAGACTGTACAACCTAGTTAAGGACTCTGAAAGGGAGAAATCCGAAAAACAAGGAGGTTCCGGGAATAGTCAAGACAAATCAGAAATGCAAAATGATATAAATGAGCAAATCATGGAGAATATACTACAACAGATAAGAACAATGAAAGAAGAAAACAAAAAACTGGAAAAGACAAGAAAAACCATAGAGACAACATTAAAAGAACATAGAGAAAAAGGGGAATCAACATTAAGGAAAACAGAAGAAGAAAAGAAACAAGAAGAAAATAACGATAAGGAGATAAATCAGAAGATCACGAAAATTGACACGATGCTGAAGGAGTTAAAAAGACACTGCGAAACTGAAACGGAAGTAAACCAACAAATAAAAGGCAGTTTAAAAAACATCGAGAAGAACATAAACTCCACAGGGGGAATAGAAACAGGAAACGAGAAAATCAAACACACTATTATAAAAACAAACAGGATACTGGGACAGTTGAAAAGACATTGCGAAGCCGAAACAGAGGAGACCCAACAGATCAAAGGATCACTGAAGAAGTTGGAAAAATCCATAGAGCTGTCAACAGCTCAGGCGGCGACATATGCAGCAGTTGCGGCCAACCGAGTTGCTGGTGCAAACACCAACATAAGCCCTCCCCCGAAGACACCCGCTACCACATATTCAGTGATAGTAGGGTCGGAGGATGGGCTAGACACCAGCGACGAGGTTCTGGCCAAGATACAGAAAGCTGTCAACGCCAAAGAGATAGGCCTCCAAATAGAGAGGATCCGGAAGGTTCGAGGCGGAAAGGTGGTTGTGGGGTGCGCCACCACTGACCAACTGGACAGGGTGACGCACCTCATAACAAAGGATAAAACCTTGAAGCACGAACCAGCCAACAATAAGGACCCACTCGTGATCCTGCGGGACCTGAGGTCGGATATAACAGACGAGGAGATCATCGCGGCCTTCCCCCGACAGAACAGTAATTTAACTGGCTGTCTGGGAGAGGACGAGATGAGGATCAGGGTCAGGTACCGCAGGAGAACGAGGAACCCTCTAACAAATCACGTGGTCCTACAAATGGGTCCAAAACTCTGGATGAACGTGACGGAGGCCGGCAGATTGTATGTTGATCTCCAGAGAGTGGCTGTTTGGGACCAGTCACCGCTAATACAGTGCACCAACTGCTTCAGTTATGGACATGGTCGTAAGACATGTCCGGAAAAGCAGGAATGGTGTGGTCATTGCGGTGAAACTGGTCACAAAAAGGCTGACTGCAGTAGATCGGAAAGCAAACCATCCTGCATAAACTGCATAAAGGCGAAAAACAGCGCAAAAGACCACTCAGTCTTCGCAAATACCTGCCCAGAACGACAAAGGTGGGACAAAATAGCAAGATCGGGGATCCAATATGCCTAATTACACAACCTCACACATCACACAATTACACACACTCACAATAATACACACATAAAATCGATAGGCTTTAGTGATTAAAGACCTTCATTTAAACCCACACACACACACACACATACACACGCACACACACACACACATACAAAAAACATACAAGAAAACACTAAAACAGGAAACCAACACAACTATACTTTCCTATGTGTATTATATAATACAACTGGTAAAGTATAGTAAACACATACACATACAAATAACACACACAAAAACACAACACACTATTAAAACAAAAAACACCATACTTGCCCACGCGTATTATTAAATACTAGAAGCAAGTATAAAACATGAGAACAGACACGAACAGGAGAACCGACATATACAGTAGAAACAAACCACCAAAGAAAAAACATGGTAAATCAAAGGGGTGCAAAAGACAATAAAAAAGCTAACCATCAAAATCTATGTATTAACAGAACTTAATAAATGTAATAAAAAGAAATGCTGTAATGTATATGATAAAGTTATCAAAAATGTATATTTATTTTAAACCTATCAAATACTGCAAATGTAACAAATTAAAAATTTTTGTATTCATAATTTATATAATCAAAATTATGTGTAAAATATAAGAGTTATAATAGTATGTCAAAAATGTAATAGAATTAAATAATAATAAAATCTATAAATAATATCTGTACAAAATGAAAAATAATAATAATGTAAAATAATGTAAAAAAATAAAATTAATAATAATGTAATCTAAGATAAGTAAGTATTGATAATTTGTAATGCTTTAAATAAAAAGAATATGTAGTTTTATTAAGAGATGAATGAAAGACACGAAGCATGGTAGCTATTCAACGTCCCGGCCGACACATTTGGCTGGGGAGGTAGGCTGAGTAGGCGATAGGGAAAAAAAAAAAAAAAAAAAAAAAAAAAAAAAAAAAAAAAAAAAAAAAAAAAAAAACCTAACCTAACCTAACCTAACCTAACCTAACCTAACCTAACCTAACCTAACCTAACCTAACCTAACCTAACCTAACCTAACCTAACCTAACCTTTTTTTTTTTTTTTTTTTTCACCTGGTGAAACCCTTTTTAGCGGGGCCCCGCGCCGGGGCAGATGGTAAGTTGACGCGGGGACTGTGGGGGTCGGGACTAGAAGAGTCCCCCTACCCACTAAAACACCAGGGCCCCATCATTATTCGCCTTTGTGGGGGTCCGCGGGATCACTCTCGCATACGACCGAGACCCCCGGCGATTAGCCGGATGACTACACCATTAAGCGGGCGGAAGGAGGTGGGCGAACCTCCTCCTTCTCTGTCCCGTTCTCTTTGCTCTGACTCCTGTCATTGCGGAGGACTCTCTGTCCCTCTCCGCTGTCTCCTTCCTTGACATGACGTGTTCACAGAAGGAGACCATTGCATCCCAACATTCGCTATTCCCTATCATGTTACTCACGACGCTGGACAGACTGAGATCTGAACCTATAACCGAGGTGAGGTCATGACGGACCCGCGACCATCTTGCACACTCTGACAGCGTGTGCTGCGCCGTATCCTGATCTGCCCCGCATTCGTGGCAGACCGCTGTCGGCTCCCGTCTGGCTACCTTATGCAGGTACCGCCCGAAACACCCATGTCCGGACAGTACCTGCGCGAGACGGTATGTAACCGCCCCCTTTTTCCTCTTCACCCAGTCTGGTAGGACCGGGCGTATGGCCTCAATTGTTCTAATTCCTGCCAGAGGGTTGACCAGATCTTCCTCCCATAGCCGAATAACAGCTCTTGACGCAAACCGCTTGATTTGCGCTGTCTCTTCTGCCGACCGGTGGATCCCCTCCGATCTGCGCTCCGCCCTGAAGCGGTAGGCGGCTGCGAGAACTTCCGCTTCCCGCTCCCAGGGCGGAGCACCCGCCAATACACAAGCCGCTGAAAACGAGACTGTTCTAAAGCAGCGAGCCGCTCTTGTCGCGATGACTCGCTGCGGTCTTCGCAGGAGTCTCTTGTTATGCGCCGTCAGGGAGTCTGCCCAGATTGGGGCTCCATAAAGCGCCATGCTGCGCATCACCCCGCAGTATAATTTCCGGCAGCTTTGATCCGGACCACCTATGTTGGGTAAAAGGCGTCCCAGTGCACCAGCTGCACCAACCAATTTGGGGCCCAATGCTTTGAAATGGGCCTCAAAGTTCCAACGGCCGTCCAAGATGAGTCCTAGGTACTTCATCTCGGACCCCACCGGGACACATGTGTCGTTGATGACGATTGTTGCCCCGGGGGGAGGCCCTCCCCTCGGTCCGTGGAACATGACTACATCAGTCTTCTCAAGGGCCACTCTAAGGCCGATCAACCCGATCCTTTCAACGACCAATGATGTGCCAACGGCTGCCAAGTCTGCTGCCTCCCTGAAGTTGTTCCCATCGGCCACGACTAGGGTGTCATCTGCATAGCAGAAGACGCGCATCCTGGGAAGGAGCGCGCCCCTGAGCACCCAGTCGTAGCCGATATTCCAAAGCAGGGGTCCAAGGACAGACCCCTGCGGGACACCACATTCCATTGGTCGCCGGACCAGTGAGCCTATACTGTTAAGATAGACCACCTGTCTTCCCTCCAAGTAATCTCCTACGAGGCGCCGCAGATAAGTGGGCACTTCATGAAATTTGAGGGCCTCCTTTATCACTCCGAATGGCATGCTATTAAATGCATTGGCGATGTCAAGTGACACCGCCATTGCCTTCCCTCCATTTCCCACCACTTCGTCTGTGTGTTCCCTCAGGGCCGAGACTGCATCCAGCGTCGAGCGGCCGGCTCTAAATCCATACTGGACGCCTGCTAAGTCCGGCCCCACAGCGGACAGGTGTCGGTTTATTCGGTCCACCACGATCTTCTCCAGCAGCTTCCCGGCTTCATCTAGCAAGACGATTGGCCGGTAGGCTGATGGGGAGTCGGGTGGACGACCCTCCTTGCGCAGCAGACATAGACGTCCCTCCTTCCAAACCCTCGGGAACTGTCCAGTGCGAAGGGACGCATTGAACAGCTCCCGCAGGTTTCCTCCTAGATGTTTGAGGGCTATGGATAGGACATTACCAGGCACCCCATCCGGCCCCGGTGCTTTCTTCCTTACCCTGAGTCTGTCCACCACTGTCTCCATTTCAAGATCCGTGATTGCCGGCACTTCTACCTCCTCCTCGTTCCGATCATCCTCCGTTATTTCTGCTGCCATTCTTGGAACGACTATGTTCCGGGCCTGCGGGAACAGATCAGCCACTACCCTGTCCGTGAAGTCTGCTGGGAGGGTTTCTGTAAGGGGGGCACCAGTGCCCTGCAGTTTGTTTCGCACTGAGCGGTAGGGGCGCCCCCAGGGGTCCCGGTTGAGCCCCTCCAGCATCTCCTCACGGGCGTCCTCCTTCGACTTGCTGATAGCAAGCTGCAACCCTTTTTTGAGCTCCATGTACGTAGAGCGGAGCTGCTCCTCCTCCCCTTGATCATGGAAGACCCTTCTTCGGCATCGGAGGTATGCTCTCCTCGCCTCCCCACACGCCTGCCGCAGCTCAGCGATTTGTTGGTTCCACCAATACACCGCTCTTCTTGGTGGACGGCCCTTGGACCTTGGCATCGCTGTGTCACAGACCTCTGTAATGGCGCGTTGGAAACGCTCCGCCCCTTCGTTGACGTTGACATGTGATGTTGTCGGGGCCAGCCAATCCTGTATTATCGCCGCCTCCTCCGCCAATTCTCTATCCAGTCGACTCAAGACCCAGCGCGGGAAGACCTGTTGGGAGCTGACAGGTGCACGCAGTCCAGGGGACGTGGAGATCTCAAACCGTATATAACGGTGGTCCGAGAGTGTTTCCACGTCCCCTTCCACCCTCCAATCTGTTACCGAACGGGCCGCCACGGGTGATGCGAAGGATACATCGACCCTTGATTGACCCTGTGATCTAACGCACGTGGGAGCGTTCCCCCTATTGAGGATAGAGAGTCCTAATTCAGCCGTCCACTCCTCCAGAGCCTCGCCCTTGACACTTGTGATAGAGTCGCCCCATGTTTTCGACCTGGCGTTCAGGTCCCCCATCAATACCACTGGTGTGGGCTGGGCCCGCTGTATCACCTGGCCCAGGCCATTAAGGAACGTCTCGAACTCCCTTAATGGTCTATTTGGGGAGAAGTACACACCGATGATGACATAGTTCCTCCATTCTGCCACCACGTACCCCTCCCCTTTTTCCCTCGTCACTAGGGGGGAGCCCCCAGGACGTGCGACAATTGTGACCATCCCGTTGTGGTCACCAGCCCAGTGTGGTTGCGGAGCCACAAGATATGGTTCCGCCGCCACCGCCACATCTATTCCCCACTCCACCATGGCATGAAGCCAAAGGTCCTGCGCCCCGGCGGAGTGGTTCAGGTTCGCCTGGAGAAAGCTGATGGTTGTACTAGACATTATGTTGACATATCAGCCTCTCCAGACGTCACCCGTGCCACTACAGGAGTAGTCACTTTGGCCTTTGCGGCCGCCTTCTTTTTGATAGTGGGCGGTTTGCAGGACCTCCCCCCCATTATATGCCCTGAGGGCTTACCACCATCTGCACAAATTGCGCATCGCGCCTCCGCCGTGCAAGTGGCGGACTTGTGACCCTCTTTACCACAGCGATAACACAAGTCGCTGCGGTTCTTTTCCGAGGGGCACATATTTTGCGTGTGCCCTATCCCCATGCACCTGAAGCAGCGCAATGGGCGCCCCTCCAGAATTTTGACTTGAGCGGAGGTCCATCCCACGAGGAGTCGCCCTTGTACCACCTTTTTGGCTGCAGCAACGGGACACTGTACAAGTATGGCCCCGAAACCGCTGTCACCCCTCCGGATTTCTCCCGCCTTAACAGAATCGGGCGGGCACTCTCCCTTGGCAGAAATTGCCGCCACCACCTCTTCAGCTGTGACGCTGTCATCAAGACCGCCGATGCGAAGGTCTGCGCGTTTTGTGGGCCGGTCAACCTTCGCCACATCCATGAGCACCCCACGGAGCTTGTCAGCCAGCGTGTCGGCTTTCTCTACACACTGGGAGCCCGACAATTCAAAGATCCGAGCCCCCGTTACCGTCTGCCTTATTTTTACCTGGTTGATCCCCAGGTCCGTCAGTTTTATGCCTCCCTTGGCTTTTGTAATAACGGAGGCGTAAGTCTCCCCGCTTTCTGCCGCCTCCTTGTTCAGCGTAACTACTACTGCCGCTGAACGGGGGGGAGTGAGCTTCACCTTCTTCTGGGTCTGCTTCTTAGTTGAAGCAGTCTTAGCCGCCGGTTTGGTTGCAGCTGGCTTGGTTGCATCTGGAGACGCTGCCGCTGCCACCGGTTTCGTCGTCTTGGTTGTTTTCGGGGGGACCACGGGGGTGATAATCGGGTCTGTGGGCTTTTTCCCTTTCCCCTTACCCTTCCCCTTAGAGACGACCATTGACCAACTTCCAACTTGTTCTGGAGAGCTAGCGAGAGGCGGTATCGGGACTGCGCTGACTCTCACATTCGTTCCTGAGGAACATGGTGTTTCCCTGTCCCGGGATGCCGCAAGAGGCGGACGGATGATCTCCGCTGGCGGGAGGCGGTTCTCGATGCGTGACAATTTCGCTTCGACCATTTCGCCAACAGAGCGCAGGACTTTGGCCTGCAGATCTTCACTGAAGTCTTTGAGGACTTCTTTGGCTGGCAGAGCAGCCTCAACCGGTGGCATGACTGTAGATGTCCTTTCCGAGAACTCTCTCCTCATTGCCTTCAATTCTGTCTCCAGGTCGGAGATCCTCATCCGCATTCGGGTGTTGTCCGTCTGGAGACGGTGGGTTTCCTCAGCCACAGACCTGCGAGAGAGGGTTTCTACTATCTCTCGCATGTCCTTTGCGGCGACCTTAAGGTCCCGCATATAGTCTCCTTTGAGATTTCCGCTTTTCAGCGCGATTTCTGTAATCCTGTGGGCCCGCTTTGCAGCCCTGTCCATAATATCTGGTGTCCCCAGAGACTCCAGATCCGCATTAAATACAGCGTCCTCCGGCGCTTGCCCTAAGGCCGGCCTAGACGCCTCCTTTCTTGTCGTCTTCCTTAAATGCCGCTCAAAAACAGCCTCGGAAGCGGTCTCCTTGGCCTTTTCTAGGGCCTTTTTGGCCTTGGAAAGGCCTACGCTATGACTAGCAGCCGTCTTCTTGGTTTTCCTCAAAACCCTCTCCTCCGTTTCGGTCTCCGACGCAGAAGAAGCGTCCATTCCCGGTGGATTCCGGAAAAATGATCGTTTCCGGGATACCCCAACCTCTGACATACTGGATTCTGAGCCCCAGCTATTCATATTGTGCTACACCACACAAAAACAATAAAAAACAAATTCTAATTTTAGCGAAACATTAAAATAATTCAATAAAAGTAATTCAACTTAATTTGTTAGTAAGCCTAAATCGAAAACCTAACTAAATCTAATATTAAACACTAAAATTATCAAACAAAAAATGAATATGTACAAAGGAGCAGTTTAGCCCGACCGGGTTCAACTGCAACCAGGACGAATTCAACCACCAAAAAATATTTACACCAAAATTAAAAAGTATAATATCATCCAGATAACCAAAAAATTCTTAAAAAATTAAAAACTTAAAAATAATTTGTTTACACATAAAGCGAGTCCGCGGGAACGAATTGTTAGTGTCCTAACAATTGTTCCGCGTCCAACGACACCACAAACGTAACGATACAGTAGTATTAACCCTGAAAGTTACCGATCTCAAAAAGTTTAGTCAACTTCAAAAAGTGAAAGTTTAGTCAACTTAATGACACCACTCATGTTAGTTATCCACCTATTAGCCGTCTGCCCAGGTTTCAAACTTCCACCACAGTTTTATGTTATTCACCCTTCCGGGCTTCAAACATCCCTCAAATTTCTCAAACATTGATCACAATTTATTATAACACTTTTTTAAAAGCGAATAACACATAGTGACCAACCCGGGAATCGAACCCAGGACGTATGCTCTTACGGATGAACGTGCGACCGCAAGGCTACATACGCTGTTAAAAAGTTTAGTCAACTTAATGACACCACTCATGTTAGTTATCCACCTTTCGTGCCGTCTGCACAGGTTTCAAACTTCCACCATAGTTTATGTTATTCACCCTTCCGGGCTTCAAACATCCCTCAAATTTCTCAAACATTGATCACAATTTATTATAACACTTTTAAAAGCGAATAACACATAGTGACCAACCCGGGAATCGAACCCAGGACGTATGCTCTTACGGATGAACGTGCGACCGCAAGGCTACATACGCTGTTTAAAAGTTTAGTCAACTTAATGACACCACTCATGTTAGTTATCCACCTATTAGCCGTCTGCCCAGGTTTCAAACTTCCACCACAGTTTATGTTATTCACCCTTCCGGGCTTCAAACATCCCTCAAATTTCTCAAACATTGATCACAATTTATTATAACACTTTTAAAAGCGAATAACACATAGTGACCAACCCGGGAATCGAACCCAGGACGTATGCTCTTACGGATGAACGTGCGACCGCAAGGCTACATACGCTGTTAAAAAGTTTAGTCAACTTAATGACACCACTCATGTTAGTTATCCACCTATTAGCCGTCTGCCCAGGTTTCAAACTTCCACCACAGTTTATGTTATTCACCCTTCCGGGCTTCAAACATCCCTCAAATTTCTCAAACATTGATCACAATTTATTATAACACTTTTAAAAGCGAATAACACATAGTGACCAACCCGGGAATCGAACCCAGGACGTATGCTCTTACGGATGAACGTGCGACCGCAAGGCTACATACGCTGTTAAAAAGTTTAGTCAACTTAATGACACCACTCATGTTAGTTATCCACCTTTCGTGCCGTCTGCACAGGTTTCAAACTTCCACCACAGTTTATGTTATTCACCCTTCCGGGCTTCAAACATCCCTCAAGTTTCTCAAACATTGATCACAATTTATTATAACACTTTTAAAAGCGAATAACACATAGTGACCAACCCGGGAATCGAACCCAGGACGTATGCTCTTACGGATGAACGTGCGACCGCAAGGCTACATACGCTGTTAAAAAGTTTAGTCAACTTAATGACACCACTCATGTTAGTTATCCACCTTTCGTGCCGTCTGCACAGGTTTCAAACTTCCACCACAGTTTATGTTATTCACCCTTCCAGGCTTCAAACATCCCTCAAATTTCTCAAACATTGATCACAATTTATTATAACACTTTTAAAAGCGAATAACACATAGTGACCAACCCGGGAATCGAACCCAGGACGTATGCTCTTACGGATGAACGTGCGACCGCAAGGCTACATACGCTGTTTAAAAAGTTTTTAGTCAACTTAATGACACCACTCATGTTAGTTATCCACCTATTAGCCGTCTGCCCAGGTTTCAAACTTCCACCACAATTTATGTTATTCACCCTTCCGGGCTTCAAACATCCCTCAAGTTTCTCAAACATTGATCACAATTTATTATAACACTTTTAAAAGCGAATAACACATAGTGACCAACCCGGGAATCGAACCCAGGACGTATGCTCTTACGGATGAACGTGCGACCGCAAGGCTACATACGCTGTTAAAAAGTTTAGTCAACTTAATGACACCACTCATGTTAGTTATCCACCTATTAGCCGTCTGCCCAGGTTTCAAACTTCCACCACAGTTTATGTTATTCACCCTTCCGGGCTTCAAACATCCCTCAAATTTCTCAAACATTGATCACAATTTATTATAACACTTTTAAAAGCGAATAACACATAGTGACCAACCCGGGAATCGAACCCAGGACGTATGCTCTTACGGATGAACGTGCGACCGCAAGGCTACATACGCTGTTAAAAAGTTTAGTCAACTTAATGACACCACTCATGTTAGTTATCCACCTTTCGTGCCGTCTGCACAGGTTTCAAACTTCCACCACAGTTTATGTTATTCACCCTTCCGGGCTTCAAACATCCCTCAAGTTTCTCAAACATTGATCACAATTTATTATAACACTTTTAAAAGCGAATAACACATAGTGACCAACCCGGGAATCGAACCCAGGACGTATGCTCTTACGGATGAACGTGCGACCGCAAGGCTACATACGCTGTTAAAAAGTTTAGTCAACTTAATGACACCACTCATGTTAGTTATCCACCTATTAGCCGTCTGCCCAGGTTTCAAACTTCCACCACAGTTTATGTTATTCACCCTTCCGGGCTTCAAACATCCCTCAAATTTCTCAAACATTGATCACAATTTATTATAACACTTTTAAAAGCGAATAACACATAGTGACCAACCCGGGAATCGAACCCAGGACGTATGCTCTTACGGATGAACGTGCGACCGCAAGGCTACATACGCTGTTAAAAAGTTTAGTCAACTTAATGACACCACTCATGTTAGTTATCCACCTATTAGCCGTCTGCCCAGGTTTCAAACTTCCACCACAGTTTATGTTATTCACCCTTCCGGGCTTCAAACATCCCTCAAATTTCTCAAACATTGATCACAATTTATTATAACACTTTTAAAAGCGAATAACACATAGTGACCAACCCGGGAATCGAACCCAGGACGTATGCTCTTACGGATGAACGTGCGACCGCAAGGCTACATACGCTGTTTTAAAAGTTTAGTCAACTTAATGACACCACTCATGTTAGTTATCCACCTATTAGCCGTCTGCCCAGGTTTCAAACTTCCACCACAATTTATGTTATTCACCCTTCCGGGCTTCAAACATCCCTCAAGTTTCTCAAACATTGATCACAATTTATTATAACACTTTTAAAAGCGAATAACACATAGTGACCAACCCGGGAATCGAACCCAGGACGTATGCTCTTACGGATGAACGTGCGACCGCAAGGCTACATACGCTGTTAAAAAGTTTAGTCAACTTAATGACACCACTCATGTTAGTTATCCACCTATTAGCCGTCTGCCCAGGTTTCAAACTTCCACCACAGTTTATGTTATTCACCCTTCCGGGCTTCAAACATCCCTCAAATTTCTCAAACATTGATCACAATTTATTATAACACTTTTAAAAGCGAATAACACATAGTGACCAACCCGGGAATCGAACCCAGGACGTATGCTCTTACGGATGAACGTGCGACCGCAAGGCTACATACGCTGTTGAAAAAGTTTAGTCAACTTAATGACACCACTCATGTTAGTTATCCACCTATTAGCCGTCTGCCCAGGTTTCAAACTTCCACCACAGTTTATGTTATTCACCCTTCCGGGCTTCAAACATCCCTCAAATT
This sequence comes from Anthocharis cardamines, assembly GCA_905404175.1. Classification (NCBI taxonomy): domain Eukaryota; kingdom Metazoa; phylum Arthropoda; class Insecta; order Lepidoptera; family Pieridae; genus Anthocharis; species Anthocharis cardamines. The sequence goes on along the minus strand of FR989971.1, from coordinate 9,920,887 downwards.
TCTCAAACATTGATCACAATTTATTATAACACTTTTAAAAGCGAATAACACATAGTGACCAACCCGGGAATCGAACCCAGGACGTATGCTCTTACGGATGAACGTGCGACCGCAAGGCTACATACGCTGTTAAAAAGTTTTAGTCAACTTAATGACACCACTCATGTTAGTTATCCACCTTTCGTGCCGTCTGCACAGGTTTCAAACTTCCACCACAGTTTATGTTATTCACCCTTCCGGGCTTCAAACATCCCTCAAGTTTCTCAAACATTGATCACAATTTATTATAACACTTTTAAAAGCGAATAACACATAGTGACCAACCCGGGAATCGAACCCAGGACGTATGCTCTTACGGATGAACGTGCGACCGCAAGGCTACATACGCTGTTAAAAAGTTTAGTCAACTTAATGACACCACTCATGTTAGTTATCCACCTTTCGTGCCGTCTGCACAGGTTTCAAACTTCCACCACAGTTTATGTTATTCACCCTTCCGGGCTTCAAACATCCCTCAAGTTTTCTCAAACATTGATCACAATTTATTATAACACTTTTAAAAGCGAATAACACATAGTGACCAACCCGGGAATCGAACCCAGGACGTATGCTCTTACGGATGAACGTGCGACCGCAAGGCTACATACGCTGTTTAAAAGTTTAGTCAACTTAATGACACCACTCATGTTAGTTATCCACCTTTCGTGCCGTCTGCACAGGTTTCAAACTTCCACCACAGTTTATGTTATTCACCCTTCCGGGCTTCAAACATCCCTCAAGTTTCTCAAACATTGATCACAATTTATTATAACACTTTTAAAAGCGAATAACACATAGTGACCAACCCGGGAATCGAACCCAGGACGTATGCTCTTACGGATGAACGTGCGACCGCAAGGCTACATACGCTGTTAAAAAAGTTTAGTCAACTTAATGACACCACTCATGTTAGTTATCCACCTATTAGCCGTCTGCCCAGGTTTCAAACTTCCACCACAGTTTATGTTATTCACCCTTCCGGGCTTCAAACATCCCTCAAATTTCTCAAACATTGATCACAATTTATTATAACACTTTTAAAAGCGAATAACACATAGTGACCAACCCGGGAATCGAACCCAGGACGTATGCTCTTACGGATGAACGTGCGACCGCAAGGCTACATACGCTGTTAAAAGTTTAGTCAACTTAATGACACCACTCATGTTAGTTATCCACCTTTCGTGCCGTCTGCACAGGTTTCAAACTTCCACCACAGTTTATGTTATTCACCCTTCCGGGCTTCAAACATCCCTCAAGTTTTCTCAAACATTGATCACAATTTATTATAACACTTTTAAAAGCGAATAACACATAGTGACCAACCCGGGAATCGAACCCAGGACGTATGCTCTTACGGATGAACGTGCGACCGCAAGGCTACATACGCTGTTAAAAGTTTTAGTCAACTTAATGACACCACTCATGTTAGTTATCCACCTATTAGCCGTCTGCCCAGGTTTCAAACTTCCACCACAGTTTATGTTATTCACCCTTCCGGGCTTCAAACATCCCTCAAATTTCTCAAACATTGATCACAATTTATTATAACACTTTTAAAAGCGAATAACACATAGTGACCAACCCGGGAATCGAACCCAGGACGTATGCTCTTACGGATGAACGTGCGACCGCAAGGCTACATACGCTGTTAAAAAGTTTAGTCAACTTAATGACACCACTCATGTTAGTTATCCACCTATTAGCCGTCTGCCCAGGTTTCAAACTTCCACCACAGTTTTTATGTTATTCACCCTTCCGGGCTTCAAACATCCCTCAAATTTCTCAAACATTGATCACAATTTATTATAACACTTTTAAAAGCGAATAACACATAGTGACCAACCCGGGAATCGAACCCAGGACGTATGCTCTTACGGATGAACGTGCGACCGCAAGGCTACATACGCTGTTAAAAGTTTTTAGTCAACTTAATGACACCACTCATGTTAGTTATCCACCTATTAGCCGTCTGCCCAGGTTTCAAACTTCCACCACAATTTATGTTATTCACCCTTCCGGGCTTCAAACATCCCTCAAGTTTCTCAAACATTGATCACAATTTATTATAACACTTTTAAAAGCGAATAACACATAGTGACCAACCCGGGAATCGAACCCAGGACGTATGCTCTTACGGATGAACGTGCGACCGCAAGGCTACATACGCTGTTAAAAAGTTTAGTCAACTTAATGACACCACTCATGTTAGTTATCCACCTTTCGTGCCGTCTGCACAGGTTTCAAACTTCCACCACAGTTTATGTTATTCACCCTTCCGGGCTTCAAACATCCCTCAAGTTTTCTCAAACATTGATCACAATTTATTATAACACTTTTAAAAGCGAATAACACATAGTGACCAACCCGGGAATCGAACCCAGGACGTATGCTCTTACGGATGAACGTGCGACCGCAAGGCTACATACGCTGTTAAAAAGTTTAGTCAACTTAATGACACCACTCATGTTAGTTATCCACCTTTCGTGCCGTCTGCACAGGTTTCAAACTTCCACCACAGTTTATGTTATTCACCCTTCCGGGCTTCAAACATCCCTCAAGTTTTCTCAAACATTGATCACAATTTATTATAACACTTTTAAAAGCGAATAACACATAGTGACCAACCCGGGAATCGAACCCAGGACGTATGCTCTTACGGATGAACGTGCGACCGCAAGGCTACATACGCTGTTAAAAAGTTTTTTAGTCAACTTAATGACACCACTCATGTTAGTTATCCACCTATTAGCCGTCTGCCCAGGTTTCAAACTTCCACCACAGTTTATGTTATTCACCCTTCCGGGCTTCAAACATCCCTCAAATTTCTCAAACATTGATCACAATTTATTATAACACTTTTAAAAGCGAATAACACATAGTGACCAACCCGGGAATCGAACCCAGGACGTATGCTCTTACGGATGAACGTGCGACCGCAAGGCTACATACGCTGTTAAAAGTTTTTAGTCAACTTAATGACACCACTCATGTTAGTTATCCACCTTTCGTGCCGTCTGCACAGGTTTCAAACTTCCACCACAGTTTATGTTATTCACCCTTCCGGGCTTCAAACATCCCTCAAGTTTCTCAAACATTGATCACAATTTATTATAACACTTTTAAAAGCGAATAACACATAGTGACCAACCCGGGAATCGAACCCAGGACGTATGCTCTTACGGATGAACGTGCGACCGCAAGGCTACATACGCTGTTAAAAGTTTAGTCAACTTAATGACACCACTCATGTTAGTTATCCACCTTTCGTGCCGTCTGCACAGGTTTCAAACTTCCACCACAGTTTATGTTATTCACCCTTCCGGGCTTCAAACATCCCTCAAGTTTTCTCAAACATTGATCACAATTTATTATAACACTTTTAAAAGCGAATAACACATAGTGACCAACCCGGGAATCGAACCCAGGACGTATGCTCTTACGGATGAACGTGCGACCGCAAGGCTACATACGCTGTTAACCTAACCTAACCTAACCTAACCTAACCTAACCTAACCTAACCTAACCTAACCTAACCTAACCTAACCTAACCTAACCTAACCTAACCTAACCTAACCTAACCTAACCTAACCTAACCTAACCTACCTACCTACCTACCTACCTACCTACCTACCTACCTACCTACCTACCTACCTACCTACCTACCTACCTACCTACCTACCTACCTACCTACCTACCTACCTACCTACCTACCTACCTACCTACCTACCTACCTACCTACCTACCTACCTACCTACCTACCTACCTACCTACCTACCTACCTACCTACCTACCTACCTACCTACCTACCTACCTACCTACCTACCTACCTACCTACCTACCTACCTACCTACCTACCTACCTACCTACCTACCTACCTACCTACCTACCTACCTACCTACCTACCTACCTACCTACCTACCTACCATAACATCTTCAACATAATTAAAAGCTACTTAGCCGATAGGAAGGTAATCCTCCGCTTCGGAAACACCACCATCACACGTAACACGGAAAAGGGTTGCATCCAAGGATCAGCCTGTGGCCCGATCCTCTGGAATATTATCGTGAATGATCTGCTGAACAACACTATACTACCTTCCGGCTGTAACATCCAAGCCTACGCAGACGACATACTACTCATAATCTCAGCCAAAGACACATCCACACTAGAACTGATTACTGACTCAGCACTTGAATCCATTCGGCAGTGGGGCTTGAGCGTTAAACTGCACTTTGGACCCGATAAAACACAATGCATTTCATTCACACAACCATCCACCCTCGCACAGATTCACTTTCACAACACTACACTCATATTCTCCAACAGCCTCAAATTCCTCGGGGTAATAATCGACCGGAAACTTTCATTCAAGGAACATCTCAGACACACAGTCGACAAAACACACAAAATCTTTCACAAATTACAAATTTATACACGCGCAACTTGGGGACCCCATCCTGAGAACATACGGACCATTTACGAAAGAGTCATAGAGCCCATCGTTACCTATGCAGCCAGCATCTGGGGACATATAGCCAGTCAAAAGGAGGTTCGAATAAAACTTAACAGTCTCCAGCGAAATTTCGCCATTAGAGCCATAAGAGGCTTCAGGACCATCTCAACAAATGCCGCCACTGCTCTCGCTCGATTCACGCCTCTAGACCTCAAGGTCCTGGAAATGTGTGAAATTGAAAAAGTGCGACTTTTTCGAACAACATCTAGACTTCCTTCAAACATACCCATCGAGACACCCATCCCCGCTCCGCAGCTCCTTCACCCAGCAGACCGCATCACAATACAAACCACAAGCATAGAAACTTACAAAACACTAACACACAACGAATTCCATCACATTTACACTGACGGCAGCAAGCAGGATGACGGCTCCGTTGGCGCTTCGCTGGTTGTTTACCGACCCACTCACAGCACACACATGCACACACACACCAAATTATTCAAACTACATCGCACCTGCTCGGTCTTCCAGGCCGAGCTATACGCCATACAACAAGCATGCACTTACATACTAATAAACAAAATTCACAAAGCTATAATTCACACCGACTCACAATCATCCATAGCTGCACTCAAACACAGATCCAACACGCATCCCTTCGTCGCCAACACACACAAAACCTTACACATAATCAACACCACATTCTCAAACACTACAGTACTCTTTCACTGGGTGAAGGGCCACTCCGGCATACCGGGCAACGAATCTGCTGATGAAGCCGCGAAAAAGGCAGCCAAATTACATAAATCACCCGAAGTCATAGCTTGCCCTTTATCTTATATTAAAAGACTGATAAGGGAAGACACTCGACAGAAATGGGAACACAGATATGCTTTAGAACCAACTGGTAGCCACACCAAAACAATATTCCCCAACATAAATGATATCCCACCTTTTTTCCAAGCAATTCCGACCTCCTTTCACATGACCCAATTTCTTACTGCACACTCCTACGCCAAATCATACCTTCATCGTTTCCACATTTCTGACGACCCCATCTGTCCCTGTGATAATTCATCCACTCAGGACTTGGATCACTTAATCACCATTTGTCATCGTTTCACCCGTACGCGTTTAGCCCATGAAGAAACTTGTTTCTTCCTTGGGCTGAATCCGTTCATCATTACAGATATCATCTCACACCCTAGTTCAGCCAAATCTTTCGACATCCATATCAGACATATCATTCATAACATTAAATCATTCAATTCAACCTAATGTAAATTTTCTATATGTCTCCATGTTCTCTTGTAAATATTTCCCAGATTTTTAATTAGTTTAGTTTTTATAATAATTTGTAAGATAAAATTAAAATTTTCTGTTTTCTTTTTCTACTTCTCCTTGTTCACTTGTTAATATTTCCTAGTTTTCTTTGTATATTTTTAATTAGTTTTATAATACTTTGTAATATTAGTTTGTAATTTTATTTTCTTTTTAAATGATGTAATTGTAATCTTTTAATTTGACATTGAGTCCCTTTTGTTTATTTAATAATTTTAATCTTAATCATAATTTTTGTTACACTTTAGTTTGTAAATTTGTATTTTCAATTGTGCGTCTTGGTTATTAATAAATTTTACACACCCGTAGGGAACTCTACAGCGACAAGGAGACCATAGAGGAAAGTCTGTATCAAATAGCAGCATCCTCTATGGTCTTCAAAATTATATATTGTTTCATTTTCATAGCTTATCTTTCCACGGCCCCGGGGCGATAGTCGCCGGGGATGTAGGCTTATTAGGTAACAATTAAAAAAAAAAAAAAAAAAAAAAAAAAAAAAAAAAAAACCTACCTACCTACCTACCTACCTACCTAGAACATCTCCACACAAAAATCGCACATACACAAATCCTAGACACAGACTTCTCCAGCCTCACACCTCACACCATCGACCACATGGTCACCCTACTAACGAATACCATCAACGAGGCCTGCCTGGAGTCGTTCCCAATTCGTTCAAATCACATTAAAACCAAGGTCCCTTGGTGGAATGATAATTTGGAAACGCTAAAAAACCGATGCAAGCACCTTCATCGTAAACTGCACTATTCCACCAGAGGCAACTGCACCCCCCCACCCGAACTTGTAAACGAACACCGCCAGGCTAAGACCACCTATGCCTCTGCAATGCGCCAAACCTCAACAGACAGCTTTAAGGCTTTCTGTGAAGCCCAGGGCAAGGAAGACGTGTGGTCAATCACAAACAAACTCTTCAAAAACACTTCCACCAACATACAACTCGGCACACTCATGATCGGCAACAAATACACCACCACTGAACAAGAGACAGCACAAGCACTATTAAACCATTTCTACTCGCTAGACACACAAGATACAGAACCCAGGCACCTTGCACTCAGAGATAACTCCTCAACATCCCCCGACACAGACAACGAGCCCCCTTTCACTTTTCAGGAGATCCTAGAGGTTATTAACTCTTTCAGCCATACCAAAGCGCCCGGTCATGACCACCTGACCAGCGATATTTGTCTAGTTGTCACACAGGCCTACCCTGAACTAATCACCAAACTGCTGAACCGATGCCTAGTAATCGCGCACTTTCCAACCCCCTGGAAAATAGCGACAATCAAAATTATACCTAAACCTAGCAAAACTGACTACACACAGCTCAGCTCATACCGTCCCATAGGACTTATTTCCGTGTTCGGCAAGGTGCTTGAGAAGCTATTCACCAAACGACTCACCTACAATGCGCACAAACACAAATTACTCAACAGAATGCAGTTCGGCTTTACTGAACAGACCAGCACCACACAAGCAATCCACAATGCACTTAACATAGTCCAGACAGCTAAAACACGCAAACAACAGGTTATTGCCATTTCCCTAGACATCAAGGCGGCCTTTGACAACGCCTGGTGGCCCGCCATATACGAAGGACTCCGCCAAATTAAATGCCCCCATAACATCTTCAACATAATTAAAAGCTACTTAGCCGATAGGAAGGTAATCCTCCGCTTCGGAAACACCACCATCACACGTAACACGGAAAAGGGTTGCATCCAAGGATCAGCCTGTGGCCCGATCCTCTGGAATATTATCGTGAATGATCTGCTGAACAACACTATACTACCTTCCGGCTGTAACATCCAAGCCTACGCAGACGACATACTACTCATAATCTCAGCCAAAGACACATCCACACTAGAACTGATTACTGACTCAGCACTTGAATCCATTCGGCAGTGGGGCTTGAGCGTTAAACTGCACTTTGGACCCGATAAAACTCAATGCATTTCATTCACACAACCATCCACCCTCGCACAGATTCACTTTCACAACACTACACTCATATTCACCAACAGCCTCAAATTCCTCGGGGTAATAATCGACCGGAAACTTTTATTCAAGGAACATCTCAGACACACAGTCGACAAAGCACACAAAATCTTTCACAAATTACAAATTTATACACGCGCAACTTGGGGACCCCATCCTGAGAACATACGGACCATTTACGAAAGAGTCATAGAGCCCATCGTTACCTATGCAGCCAGCATCTGGGGACATATAGCCAGTCAAAAGGAGGTTCGAATAAAACTTAACAGTCTCCAGCGAAATTTCGTCATTAGAGCCATAAGAGGCTTCAGGACCATCTCAACAAATGCCGCCACTGCTCTCGCTCGATTCACGCCTCTAGACCTCAAGGTCCTGGAAATGTGTGAAATTGAAAAAGTGCGACTTTTTCGAACAACATCTAGACTTCCTTCAAACATACCCATCGAGACACCCATCCCCGCTCCGCAGCTCCTTCACCCAGCAGACCGCATCACAATACAAACCACAAGCATAGAAACTTACAAAACACTAACACACAACGAATTCCATCACATTTACACTGACGGCAGCAAGCAGGATGACGGCTCCGTTGGCGCTTCGCTGGTTGTTTACCGACCCACTCACAGCACACACATGCACACACACACCAAATTATTCAAACTACATCGCACCTGCTCGGTCTTCCAGGCCGAGCTATACGCCATACAACAAGCATGCACTTACATACTAATAAACAAAATTCACAAAGCTATAATTCACACCGACTCACAATCATCCATAGCTGCACTCAAACACAGATCCAACACGCATCCCTTCGTCGCCAACACACACAAAACTTTACACATAATCAACACCACATTCTCAAACACTACAGTACTCTTTCACTGGGTGAAGGGCCACTCCGGCATACCGGGAAACGAATCTGCTGATGAAGCCGCGAAAAAGGCAGCCAAATTACATAAATCACCCGAAGTCATAGCTTGCCCTTTATCTTATATTAAAAGATTAATAAGGGAAGACACTCGACAGAAATGGGAACACAGATATGCTTTAGAACCAACTGGTAGCCACACCAAAACAATATTCCCCAACATAAATGATATCCCACCTTTTTTCCAAGCAATTCCTACCTCCTTTCACATGACCCAATTTCTTACTGCACACTCCTACGCCAAATCATACCTTCATCGTTTCCACATTTCTGACGACCCCATCTGTCCCTGTGATAATTCATCCACTCAGGACTTGGATCACTTAATCACCATTTGTCATCGTTTCACCCGTACGCGTTTAGCCCATGAAGAAACTTGTTTCTTCCTTGGGCTGAATCCGTTCATCATTACAGATATCATCTCACACCCTAGTTCAGCCAAATCTTTCGACATCCATATCAGACATATCATTCATAACATTAAATCATTCAATTCAACCTAATGTAAATTTTCTGTATGTCTCCTTGTTCTCTTATAAATATTTCCCAGATTTTTGTATATTTTTAATTATTTAATTTTTATAATTTTCCTTGTAAGATAAAATTAAAATTTTCTGTTTTCTTTTTCTACTTCTCCTTGTTCACTTGTTAATATTTCATAGTTTTCTTTGTATATTTTTAATTAGTTTTATAATACTTTGTAATATTAGTTTGTAATTTTATTTTCTTTTTAAATGATGTAATTGTAATCTTTTAATTTGACATTGAGTCCCTTTTGTTTATTCAATAATTTTAATTTTAATCATTATTTTTGTTACACTTTAGTTTGTAAATTTGTATTTTCAATTGTGCGTCTTGGTTATTAATAAATTTTACACACCCGTAGGGAACTCTACAGCGACAAGGAGACCATAGAGGAAAGTCTGTATCAAATAGCAGCATCCTCTATTGTCTTCAAAATTATATATTGTTTCATTTTCATAGCTTATCTTTCCACGGCCCCGGGGCGATAGTAAAAAAAAAAAAAAAAAAAAAAAAAAAAAAAAAAAAAAAAAAAAAACCTTCCTACCTACCTACCTACCTACCTACCTACCTACCTACCTACCTACCTACCTACCTACCTACCTACCTACCTACATACCTACCTACCTACCTACCTACATATGTTTGATTTGGGGCTTTAGATTTTTAATTACTGGATCCCAGGTGTTGGAAAGTCTCAAACCATCTTCTCTATTGAAGTTATGATGTTTTTTAATTTCAATAGCCTCACGTACTAGTCTGGGAAAGAATCTACTTTCTTTTGCAAGGATTTTTGGTTGGTCGAAACGTATGTAGTGGTTTGGTTTATCCAGAGTGTGTTCACATACTGCTGATTTAGAGTGACGTCTGTTTTTGATATCCGCAATGTGTTCCTTAAGTCGGTTTGAAATGCTACGTTTAGTTTGCCTAATGTAGGATAAACCACAGTCACAATCCAGTTTATATACACCTGAATCTTGCAAAGGAATATTACTTTTTATTGGTCTCAAGAACTGTTGAATCTTCTTGTGTGGCTTGAAAACTGTATTAATACTCGTAGAAGCTCGTTTTAAGATTCTTCCAATCCTGTCTGTAACACCCTACTTTACGCCCTTGATTTGTGAGCTGGTAGTAAATGTAAAATTAGAAGCATTTAATATTAGTAATATTAGTAATTTAATATGTATTATTTTTTTTTTATTCACGTTCATAGGTGTACATTGTGTTACCTAAATTAATAGATTATTCTTGAATTTAATTGAATTAAATATGGCAACTTTGTGACATTTCAAATACCAGACAACTGTCATCTTTCAGTCTCCCGCGACCACGGTTGCTGAAAAGCATCCGAAACGTCGGGATAAATAATTTAAACAATATAAATAATAAATCGCGTTTAATCCGGTATACAGTATTTTATTTGATTTGAAGTAGTTCATTTTATAATTTCGAGCCGCTCTTACATTTTGAAGTCATGTATTGGACAAATGTACCGCCTCTTGTATGTCCTGCTCAACACTAGTATCAGCATTGCACCCGTGCGAAGCCGGGGCGGGTCGCTAGTATGACAATATATATTTTCAACGGGCTCGTTGAAACATTGGGGTACACTTATCTTGAGTATCGACGAGTAGCGGGTTCGAAATTCGAATCTCGCCAGTATAACTTGCGAATAATTTTCTGAAAAAATATTTACCCTACGTCTGGTCACTTGGGGCATTAAATGTGTGGGAGGAATATCGTTATTGCGAGCGGGTAATGTACCACCGTCTGACACCGTAAAATGCAGGCCGCACATCGGTGTCATGGTTGGTGGTCCGAATACTGGTGGAAAAAAAAAAAAAGTTCGACATCGCAATTTTGATTGATCCACTATGGCTGTTACCATCACCACTGGTGTGCGTGAAGTCGATATCCAATAACAACAACAAAACATATTCAATTAGTTTTATTCAAATAATAATACATATTTACGATGACGAACATAACGAATTAAAATTTTGTTATTCTTTTTAATATTCTCATGTAAGTGACTAATGTAAGTCTTTATGAGAATAAATGTTTTTAAACCTAAACCTATAATTATGTTAATCAAGATTTTTAGATTTTAGGTTTTAATTTTCTGAATTATATATTTTTCTTATGAATTATTTTTGAAACAGAAAGGATAAATTATAAATGTTTAAAGTGCCATTTTGGCGACGTGTTGCCTCTTTACATTTAATGCCATCTATATGTGAATTTAAATGTATTTTATCTTTATTGTAATTTTGTACATTTACTTCGTCATTCACATTTTCTTCTGATTGGATATTATTTGATATTGTTTCTGTACTCATGTCTCTGTTTTCAATATGTTTCCCTTCATCACTTATGTTGTGTTTCGAATTGATCGACTCTTTTTTCATTATAGAGCTAGAGATTTTCTGATCTAATTTATTTTCCTTATTCAACGGATTAGGAAGATTTAGTATTCTTCTATTGGTTAACATGTTTTGCTCTTTACCAATTCTCCTTAAAATTTTATTTTTCTCTTTTTTCATTTCATCTCCTACAACGCTTTGGGACTCTACAACAATTTCTTTGCTACTCTGCGTATTATGTTCTGCATCTACAGGATCTAGCGGAACATCTTCGAGAATAAATTGGAGAGATTTTTCGATCATATTATTATGATGTTCGGGATCATTGTGTAATATATTTTTATCATCAACTAAATTACTATATTCTTGGTCTTCAACGTCAATAAATATATTGTTATCAGAAATATACTTGTCTTCACTATTATCATCATAAGAATGATTTTGAGTGCTATTATGTTCTTTACTGTCATTATTCACTGGTATCATGTTTACCTTATCAGGGGCGACATTTAAGTTTGTTTCAGAATGTTCATGTTTACTTTCACTAATTTCCTTAGCATATATCTTATCTATATGCGAAACATCGACATGCTCACTGCCCTGTTTATTTTTGTTGCGTTTGTGTTGCAATTTTGCGGCGATGTTAGAAGGGGCAAGTATTATAGCAATAGGTGCTGCATTGTGTTTCCTGATGGCAGGCAATTCACGTGAATAGTTACTATTCCACTTTCTTACCTCTTGAAATGGAACCACACGAAGTAAATTTCTTATATCCTCGAACTTCTGTTCATCGTCGTCCAAGTAGTCCGTTATCGGTACTAAGTTGTGTTCTATATTCGCGACGTGATTGGGAACGAGGTCGGCGGAGGTGAGGTCGCTGATGTTGCGACAAGTGTGGGAGACCACTTGGTACAGAAAGATCAACACTAACTCTGGAAAAATCAAAAAAGTTACAATAGTTCGTTAATACACGCAGGAGACTCTTAGCGCTGCCGCATATGAGGCACAATATATTTTACTTACGCTGTATGGTCGCCATGATCCTTTCCGTCTAAATATGATTTAAACGCGCTCACTTAAATACTCCAGTTTAATCTCGTCACTAATGGTAATTCAGTTACGGTGCTAATTTACAGTTTTGTTGATTGATTTCCTTGATGAATACTTTATTAATATGATTTTATGTGTTCCGCAATATTAATGAACACTGATTACTTGAAAACGGGTTATATTGTATTACAGTTAGATGAAGAAGGCTATCATCAATGCTAGTGTTCAATTTTTTATTGAATAATTTTAATTTCTGTAATATAATATAATATTTCAGATGATTATTTAAAGTGATTGTGTATATAATATGTCGGTAGATGTGATTAAACCATTGTCCTAATGATTGTTATTTTCAAAATTTTTAACTAATTGGACTTAGTTATCAAAATTGTATCTAGACATGCATGTCAAGCCCCTTCATAACTCAAAATCTATTTAAAATTAACTTCCAAATATCGTCTCGTTATATGACTGACTTCTAACATATAGATCGAAAACCTTTAATTAATATGGGTGCCATGTTCTGTAGACAATCCTGAATTTTATTTATAAAAAGGTTCATTATCAGCCATCAACCAAATATAATTAATATGTGAAAACTAGTCAAATCTATGTTGAGGTTCAATAGATGATAAGTTTATTTTAACTTTTAAGTAGGTAATTACGATCAGGTGGAGGTGAGTAGCCGGCCTAGCATGACCGCCACGAGATATCTCGCGGACGAGAGAAGACAAACTAAGATGTAAGATATCTCGATATATTATATCTCGACATCGACAATTATGATAGAAATGATATCTCAATCGACAAATATATCTATTTTTGATATTAAAAGTCGAGTTTTAAGTGTAATTGTCATGTTAGACCCGAAAGAAATAAGAGATAATCGATTAAAACACGAGAAAACGGTCGACAAAATTTTGTCGCGGTTGTCATGCTAGGCCGGCAGGGCTGGATACGCGAAACCCCTTTTGCGTGGGACCCAGCAATTGCCACGTGGTTAATCCGGCAGTTTTTATATTCGTCATCTCCACGGAACAAGAAAAATACGTGGAAGTGCGAAGTAGGCGTGTTACGCGTGTCACAATTGAGCATGGTGACTCCACAGTCAGCCAAAATCATTCTTATATCTATCATATAAAGTTTAGTTTAGTAATTATATATTAGTTTGTTTTAATATCACAAAACGACGTATGTACTTTGTGCGCTAAGCCAAAGTAACCGTTATCGCAAAGCACTAAGATATATTATAAATTATAGGACCAGTCTAAACAAAAATAAATTAGTTAGCAAATGTAAATGGTATGGCCATAATAAAAGCCTAACAAAATATGACTATAGATGCGAAGCCGGTTATGAACGATTCTAACCAAGCGGTCAAAAGTGCATTTTTCATAATTAACAATTATTTATCCGCATTTTATGCATTTAAAGTAAATACTACCGCTAGATGCTCTTAGTGGCTTGAAATGTGCATCATAAGTAGAGCGATATGCCAGCTTGTCGATTGGTGGGAAATGGTGGAGCGAAGCAGCGCGTGGCGCGCGTTTTGTTGACTTATTCGTATAAACTTCCGAAAAGGAAAAACCGAATTTCATCATGAATGAACATTTCATTTCACTATCTAAGAATCCCTTTACAAGGATTGTTGGTGACTCACAATAATTTTCGTAATTCTGAAGATATTCAAATGGAATGTCTGTGCCAAATTTTATGACAAAATTCGGTTTTCTCTCTTTGGAAGTGCACCCAATTATTGTACGTAATTTTATTACGTTAAGTTAAATGATTTAAATAACTTTTATAACTCCAATGTTTAAAAAAAAAACGTTTATCTAATGTATCTTAAAAACCTTAACCTTAAAAATATAATACTATTTTTTGGAGCAGTCGTGTAACAAGCACCAATACAATACCAATTTTATAGATCGCAGTCAGATAATTAACCGTTAGTTATTGCATTTTATCGGTTATTAACCAAAGATTTGGTTAAATAACAAAGCTTACGGGTTTTTTTACAACTATAAGTATGATACAGGTCGCGAGGTGTAAGCTGAGCTTTCACAAATTAAGTTGAATATTATATCATTAATTCGCAAAATTAAATACTCATGAATTTTCCCCCGAAAACCACAAAAACATTTCATCTGTAATTAGACTAAAATAATTTAATTAATTTAATTATTATTTTAATTATTATAATATTATAGTTATAATCTGTATTTTTACGAGAGCTCCCGCTGCAGTCTGTGCTTATATTATTATATATGCCAAACGTGACATTGACGTTTCTGAGTCCTTTCAAGTTTTGCTCCGCTTATTGTAACCATGGCGGTGAACAATATTTCTAAAAAACGAAAAGTATGTTGGGTTTTACCTAATATAAATAATAAATATCATTAAAGTATTATACTCACGTGTATTTTGAATATGTGAAAATGTATTTTTTTCGATATTAATGTGTGTTTAATGTGATGTTTGTGGATATGTTTTTCAGTACATAGAGGTGGTAAAATAATTGCTGTTGTGAATATTCGGTCGAAATATTTTAATTAGTATTAGCTTTTAATTTTTCAGTAATCGTATAAGTCCATAAAGTTGTTTTTAATAAGAATTCGTGAAATTTCGAAGTCAAAACATAACCTTTAAAACTTTGCAGTTCGTCGGGGACGGAGTTTTCAAAGCGGAGTTAAATGAGTTCCTTACTCGGGAGCTCGCGGAAGATGGATACTCTGGTGTGGAGGTACGCGTGACACCGACGCGTTCGGAGATCATCATAATGGCGACACGGACACAGAGCGTGCTGGGCGAGAAGGGGCGCCGCATCAGGGAGCTGACGTCTGTTGTGCAAAAGCGGTTCAACATCCCGGAGCAGTCGGTCGAGCTCTACGCGGAGAAGGTCGCCACGCGCGGACTCTGCGCCATCGCTCAGGCAGAATCTCTCAGATACAAACTTATTGGAGGTTAGTTTAAAACTATAAATATGCTCCTGTGGTATACATAGTATTGTCCCTTAATACTAGTAATACATATAAAGCCATTTGGGTTAGTCAAAGATCACAGATTTGTAGCAATTCCAATAGTGAAGGGATAAATACCTAATAAATAAATAGTTAATAAACCATAAGTTGTACTAAAAAAAATAATGTAAATATAAATAAATCCTGTCGGATGCAGTTGCAGATGAGGACTAGTAGTAGTTCAGTATTAATTTTGATGTAACTTGGTTTGATCAGCATATTCCAAATTTTATTAAAATTTAAGAAGAGGTTTAGATATGAGACATAAAATATTAACTTAGTTTTTAGTTATTACTGTACTTGAAAGAGTTTTTAGTTTAGCAAATGCTACAATTATATCTCAAGCTTAGTAGTGAGTGAAAAGAGTGTCCATGGAGTTTCTTGCCGGTTCTTCTCCATGAGATCCACTTTTTGGAACCGTGCAACTAGACGTTTCATAAGAGCCTGCAAAGGCCTATTTGAAAATAAAAACTTTTGATTCATCCCTGTTTTAGTATAAAAAATAGTCTTATGATATGTTAAATTTAGAACAGTCTAAGCACCTAATCAGAATTTATTTTCTTTAAACTTTTTATGGTGGAATGTGTTGCCTAGGTCTGGCTGTGAGACGTGCATGCTATGGTGTGCTGCGCTTCATCATGGAGTCTGGCGCACGAGGTTGCGAAGTTGTAGTATCTGGAAAGCTAAGAGGACAGAGAGCTAAATCCATGAAGTTTGTGGATGGACTCATGATCCACTCTGGAGACCCCTGCAACGACTATGTCAACACTGCCACCCGACACGTGCTGCTCCGTCAGGGAGTGCTTGGAATTAAGGTTTGTTACAACAGGCAGGTGAACTGCACACAGTTGTCACAACATGTCATAATACAAAATTTTACCAATACTTTGTACTTGATACTGAATCATATTAACAAACTAAGGGTCTTTCTCCAGCATTGCAGTGAGATTATTTAATCTTTAAATTAGTCTATATCATTCTCCAGTCCACCCATTTGTTTCATACATAATATTATGTCTAATTATTTTCATTTAACTTACATTTATGAGTCAAAGTAGGTGACATGTTTTAAAGGACTTGATTGTTTTTCAATGAAATAACAACCCTGAAGGAATAGATAGTGTTAATATAACCACTTTGTGATCATTCAAATCAGACGGTTGTTAACTTTCAGTCTACCCGTGACCATGTTTTCTGGAAATCTGAAACATCAGGATAAATAGTATAAATTGACACCCGCAGTTAATACGCTTTTGGTAATTCTTTAAACAGCATTTGGTGTGAATACACTTTTTCAAGTTAGCATATAGTGTTAATAGCGGCTGTCAAAATAATAAATCGTATTTTAATCCAGTAAAAGTTATTTTATTGTAACAATTATAGCGTGTGGACGGTCTCTTAAAAACTCTTAATATTATTACCATATTAGCAAAATGGTACCAACAAATATTAAACAAAAAATTGAAAAATGTGTGAATATATTTTTTCTTTTCAAACTAGTAAACTCTCATTGATTCTTCTGAGCTGCATTAAACAATATCTATCGGCTCGAGCTTGTCTCCCCATACGCCCCTCACTAAGCTTACCTAGTTGAAAAGACAAATAGTTAAGTACTTCCACAGCTTATTGTTCCGCATAATAAAGATCTTTTTATTATTACATAGATATTTATAACACATCTCTAATTTGCTTAATTAGTATAGTCATTGTTATGTTTAATAGGTTTGTTTCATTTAATTACACACATCATTTCATCAAATACACTTATTACTATTTTATTTAAAAAAAAAACACGTGAATAATGTTTACTGACAACATGCATGACACAATTTTTGTATATTGTGTTAGACCACTGAAGAAAGTACTTGATTTGCTCAATAGTTTATTCACATCAATATTATCACTTCACAATAATCATCAGAATTCTATTTACTCAACCACAGGTTAGCTGTCGACCATCGAACCAAACTCAGCGCGCCAATAATTCTTCTACCATTTTCCCGCCATTTTCCGTTTGACAGCTGACCCACTCGATTGGAGGCAATGTTGTCAGATCATAAATATAATTTAAATATGGTTCTAGCATTGCTAGTTAACAAAAATATAAGTGTATAATATTTTGTAACAATTGTTTGGAGTAGGGATGTAACGGAAGTGGTTTTATCGGAACCGAATTCGGAATCGGAGTTTTTAAATTTGGTTTGTCGGAACCGAAATCGGAACCGGAACCGGAATCGGAACCGGAACCAGAATCGGAGGCAGAAGCAAAAGAGAGATGTGTAATAGAATAAATCAGTTTCATTCATATCAGTTCAAAAAATAAAACACCTTCCTAGTTGTTGAAAATAAAAATAAACGAATTGACTTAAATTTTATACCGTAGTAAATTAAATCAAATTGCACTGATCGTGGCCGCCGCCGCCACTGTGCTTCGACCTCCGATTATAACCTCCGATTGAAATTTATCGGAACCGAAATCGGAATCGGAGGTGCAAAATCAATCGGAAGTTCCGACCTTTCGGAACCGGAATCTAAGCTCCGTAACATCCCTAGTTTGGAGCACTAGCTCTGTAGGTTTCAGAAAATGTTATCAAAAGTACTTAATAATACTTATTATATCGCGTGCTTAAAGGTAAAAGGACTTATAGCTAAGGGTTAATAGGGATTTGTGCTGAAAGGGCATATAATTTTTTTTTTTTTTGCCATTCGGTTTTAAATTGTCTGAAACGTAAAAATCTGTGAAAAAAAAAAGTTGGTATCCTAAAGCTGAAAGGGCCTATCTCAAGACATAGGCCCTTTCACCTTTAAGAAAAGTACTACTTAAAGGTAAAAGGGCATATAAAAAAAAATGTATTTTTTATACCAAATGGTCAATAAAAGTTTCACAAGACAAGTTATACTCAAATAACAGCCTCATATACAACGTTTGATATAAACAAATAGAAAATAAATCAATCAAAAACAAATTACGTAAAAATTAAGTAATTAAAAAAATCACAATGACAGAGTACATTAAAATATTTTGAAATTTCCCGCTTTAATCGCCATATTGAATATAACTGGCGCCGTTCACACAACAGCTGTTTAAATCAACAAAATCTACTGACTTTTAAACGAATCAAATTTCCCGCCAGTCGCCATATTGGATACTGGTGCTGCCACTGTTGTTATTCAAACAGCTGTTTTCTCTCGATTCAGAGTCTGTTTACAATATTCTTCAAATCACATTTAATAATTTGTATAAAAATGCTTTATCAAATATATTATAAATATTATATTTTGATTTTATTATTTATATAATATAGAGCAAGAGGGTATGGGAACAGTACCAAGATGAGTCCGATGTTTTTTTTAATTAAACATAATTTTATGATAATTGTTCATGTTTATAAATTTTATGATTACTATTTCTTAAAATAAAAAGCGAGTGTTTTTTTTAAACTACGAATTTTTAAACTACAAATATGTTCTTTTTTGAGCTGGCCGAAAAAAAAATTATATGCCCTTTCACTTTTAGATCACCAAAATGTCGAAGTCTTAAAAGTAAAAGGGCGTATAATTAGAGTCATAGGCCCTTTTACCTTTAAATTTTTTTTTTTCAATTTTAAGCGTAGAATGTGTCTACTAATCGATTGGCATTAAAAAAAAATATATGTGCCCTTTTACCTTTGCAAAGGTAAAAGGGCACATAAATTGTTATAAGCCCTTTTACCTCTAAGCACGCGATATAACTGTTGCTAAAATAAAGGAAATAAATAAAATATTTTTTCACTAGGTACTGAAATCAGTAGACATCCAGTATTTTTCAATGGTAGCATTGTGTGTGACCACGCTTGATGTTACGATACAACTGTGCCACGGTTATGTCCTTGCTCAATGCTTAGCAACTGTCAATTTATTTTTCAGTACAGAAAGTGCAAAAAAGAATTTAATAATGTTACTGGTAATATATGTAGTCCACATAATCAGGGATGGCAGCTCCAGTGGGCTGCGGTCTAATTGTTTGTGGTAGAGAATGTGAGCTTGTTTATTGGAGGGTTCGTCCGTATGAGCTCTGGTTCGGTGCAAGCTCTACATTTGTAGCTTTTAAATATAATGTGTTTTAATTAAATCAAACATGCCTTCTTTAAAGGTTTATATATTGAAGCTGTTTTAAAAATTGAGAAACCAAATGTTTCTCTATATATTTTAAATTTGATCGGTGTCATATATCATATCGCGTGACGTGCGAGACTCAACGCCAGGGTGTCCGTCCGCAGGTGAAGATCATGTTGCCGTGGGACCAGCAGGGCAAGAACGGGCCCAAGAAGCCGCAGCCCGACCACATCCTGGTGACGGAGCCCAAGGACGAGCCCGTCCCGTCGGAGCCGACGTCGGACGTGCGCTCGCTGGCGCCCGTGCCCGCCCCGGGCGTCCCGGGAGCCCCGGGCGCCGGCCCCGGGCCCGCGCCCGCGCCCGCCGCGCTGCCGCAGCCCGCCGTCGCGTAGTCATCATTATACCATTATAAATAACATCCCATACTCACTGTCTTTTACTTATTCACTTGACATTACCCTAAATTTTATTCCATTTATACAGTTGTTGTGGTCATATTATTAAAACGATTACATGAAGACAACATTTTTTACAAACAGCGTCGCATAACATAACGCATGTTCTTTAATTTTTTATGGTATTCCCAAATACTGCCATATTCTTTGTACATTCATTATACACATGAGTAATTAAAAGAAACAGATAAGTTTTATAGAGTAAATTAATGTAGTACCTCAACAAAGGTTGTACACGGTACACCTACTGGGCTACTGGCTAGTCACATGATTAAGAACGCTGAATAATTTTATATATTTTAAATTTTTTTATAAGGAACACCTTTGTGCTTGGTCACTTTTCGTATAACTTTTAAAACAATGGGAAAAATATAAAAGTTGTGATGTCTGCTAGAGAAGTTATAATAAAACTGCGAGAACAACTGGTCATAAAAAGATAGCAAACTATTTTCAGTACTCCAACATCATGGTTTTCCATGCTGTAAAGCATTTTAGAACATACGAAACTACTTCAAATAAGCCGTGTGAACCTAAAAAGAGGAAGACATCTCATCGAGTGGATAGAAAGATAGGTCTTGGCCAAGCAGTATCCATTTAAATTCAAAATCATTTATTCATTTAGGCAACACAATGTACACTTATGAACGTCAGTAAAAAATACATATTAAATGCTTCTTATTTTACATTTACCGCCAGTTCTCAAATCAAGGGCGTAGAACGGAAGAGAAGAACTGGCAAGAAACTCTTCTTCACTCTTTTTAATCGCCAAATTTTTGTTTTACAAAATATTTGTAAGGCGCTGCAACCATTACACCATGTTCCATATGACATCTATTAAGTAATTAACTTTAAGTACATTCTGAAAGAAGTCTTGATACGATTCTGATTGTCTATGGGCGGCGGTGATCACTTACCATCACGTGAGCCGCCTGCCCGTTTGCCCCCTTTACTATAAAAAAAATAAATAAAGAAACCTAAAACTACATCATTGGATTTTTGGAAACCTCTATATTTCTTGCCAGGTATTGAACACCTTGATTTTGAACCAAATAAACATAGGTATTCTATTATTACACCATTCGATAGTGTCGCTAATAAGGAACGAATTAAGAGAAGTAAACTTTTACTAAAAAAATTTGGCAATCAAAAAATCAAACGAAGAAGCTAAAAATAAAGCATACACATTGGTTCATAAGGCTAGTAGTAAATAATATTCATTATATTGTACACTGGTAACACGCCGCGGCTTCGCACAGGTGCCATGTTGTAGTACAAATACAATACACAAAGAATAGTCATCTTGCTGATAATGTAGCTTTCTATTGGTGAAAGAAATCAGTAGAGTAGTTTTTGAGTTAAATCGTAAAAGACAAACAAATATTTCCTCTTTATAATATGAGTATAGATTTAAGAAACTTGCCAAGGGGCCGTCAAAATTAATGACATTTCATGGTATCGTAAATGTTGGGTACTTAAGTATTGAAATTCATTAGCATTCCTAGATTTTTTTAAAGATTGTAATTGTATGACCTGGTAACGAGACTTTTAACCCAAAGCACTCCCAGTGTTTGACATTAAATAAATAAAATCAAAAAGTAGTAGATTCAACAACAAAAATAGTCGCTAGAACTGCATCTATCTGCAGATAGGTTAATTATACGATGTATGCACGAGGACCGATACGGGACTACACAGGTTTAACCTCGCACTCGGCTTAGTTTCCAAGTGATTTGTAAATGAGTGAGAGCGGGCTCGGTCGTATCTCGCAGTTCGGATATTAAAAAGTACTTTAATTCGAATACAGCTGATCTAGAGAGGGTAGAGTCCGCCTGGCTCGGTACAGGCAGTGGCGTAGTTAAGTGGACTAAGGCCCCGGTGCGAGAGAAAAAAATGGCAATCCTTCTCCCGGCTAAATTTCTTCAGAAACTGCACAAAATTAATTATTTACAAATTATTACTAATCAAGGACGCTTGGCGCCTCCAGTGTTATAAATGCTCATTAAAAATCTTAAAAACAAATTCAGAACAGGCTTGAATTTCTGGCTTCAAGAGCTGTCTCCCCCTCTCTCCAAAGCTCAGGGGGCCCTCTCAGGTTCAGGGCCCTGGTGCACTGCACCACTTTGCCGTATGATAGCTACGCCACTGGGTACAGCCTTACAGGGTTGTTGTACAATGAGAAAGCAAAATTATTGAATGCAATGTATTTATTCCCATTACAACTCAATTAGTTACAAACGCACCATGTCACATGCTCAGCATTATATCTTTACATAAGAAATCATTTAAAAGTATATATAACATATTATATTTTACACTAAGAACAAAAGGTATCGGGTGTTACAACTGACATCAACCCGCCTGCTCCCGGGTTCGGGTCGTGGACTACAGTCGGCCGCAGGGTTGAGCCGAGTGGGGTGTGGGCGGCTGTCCAGCGGTCGCGCCGACACCGGGCACAGTCCGAGCCGGCGAACCCAACGACCACCAAACAGAAGCGTGCTCTACTGTATTGAGTCTAAGTAAAGGTAACTATTCTAACGAGCGAACTACAATGTTACTCTCATACGAAGTACTAAGTCAACAAGATTTTATTACAATTACAAAATAGTTCTATATATTATAAGCTATTTTAAGAGCTAAAAGCCAAGGTGTTATTTTTTATGAAAGCGCATACGTAACTGCAATCAGCGTCGCAATATGGCTTGCGATCTATTTTCCTTTCTCCCTCTCAGCGGATGTGATCACACAATAATATCTCGGGTATAATATTATAAATATAGTCGTGATTCCTATAAGTTAATCCTACCTTACAGCTAATGGACAGAATTGCACGTCGCGTGTTGGAGGTAGCCGGTACCGTGCCGTGTTCGGCGGCCGGCTCTGTGGGAGCTGCGTGCCTTCACTTCGCATTACTCACAGCGGTGCAAGCGGAACCTTCTATATACTATCATATTTGCACTAGAAGTTAGCTAATATGTATTGAGGCATATAGAGTAGAGTAAAGTTGTGTCGCAGAGAGGCGGGGGTGTCACGTCACCCTTAAACTGAGTGTCAAATGTTTTTATAAGCAGCTTAGAGGCGACTTTAGAACGTCTATTAGTATGTAGATATGGAAACTTGAATTATGAAATGAATATGAATTCGTGCCGTCGCGCTCCGGCCGCTGAGAGCCGAGGGGCTGGTGCTGCGGCGCGGGCGGCGGAGGGAGCGCGGGCGGCTGCGTTCGCCGACAATTGATTCTTAGTCTAGCTACTTATTTCTATAATAATGTAAAGGCAGAATAATTTATTATACGTTAGGGATTCGGTATTATCGTTATCTACTTTTGGCACAAAGAGTAGGATACAGATAGTTTTAACCTCTAAGAGTGCGGTGTTAAAGCCGACATCACAGACGGAGGAGCGGTGCGAGTGAAGCATCGAATGCAAAAATAGGCTTATATCACTATTATCATAATAATTACAACAACTGCTTAAGAACTAAGCACACGGCGTATTCATAACCATACTTCAATAACCAACTTTAAATAATAATTATTAACTGACAAGATTGAAATTGATATTTTATTGGCTATTTGCCTTTTTACAATAAAATAGATTTACAATCGAGTATACCTTTCCACTTCACCGGCACCACGGCGTCCTCGTGGGCCCAAAAATAAAGGAAAAAGAAAATAAAAAGCAAATTAAGTCAACATGACCGTTTAATAAAAATGGAATAATCTTGTAAAATAATATAATAACATGTATAATAATTTCGTGTAAATTTAAGTACTAACCCTTCACCAAAGTTACCAAAAAAAGAGGAATGTTTTCAATAAATATAAAAATAATAATAATACTAACAAAATGGACGCAAGCACAATATTTATTATCGCTGATCTATGTTAAATAAAAAATAAAAAGGTACGTTCAGTATTGCGAGCTTAATACCTAGTTAAGTACTGAAAGCAATCAAAACACTTCAACCTAAAAATACAATTAAATATAATATATAATAATATACTATAATCGACTATCTCGTAATTACGTTACCTATGGCACTAATTAAATAAGAGTTTAACAAATCTGTACATACACTGCCCGTACACAAATAGATCAAAATGGAATGTCAACTAAAGCTTTCTATTAAAACTAGGAAGTCGGCTCACGGCGCGGCGCTACCGACTGCTACCGGTTTATAGTCAAATAATAAATAATATTATCAAATCATATTTTAGGTTTATCGTATGAGATAAATGGAAATTCGAATCTTAACTTATTCCCTGTTCCTTTGAACATTACTGCTAATATTAATATTTAAAATAATTAACATGAGAATTAATTAAATTATAAATACAACCGTAAGTTCAAACACAACATGACGACTAGACTGTCGCCGGCGACCGTCGCGCGCAACGAGAACGGGAATGTCCACGTTTTTATTTTCTAAATTCATTTGCAACAATGATTATATCGACAGTTCGACATTATAAATTTACATTTGACAAGTTATACATCTAATATAACATAGACTCGAATCATAAGACGTCACGTCGAGGCTGCCTGTCCCCTGCGTGCGGTCCCCTCCCGCGCGGTCCCCTGCCCGCGGGCCCCTCCCGCGCGGCCCCTAGCGCGCTCAGTAGCGCTGCTGATACTCGTGGTGCCACCTGTTGAAGTCGATGTGAAACACCACCAGCGAGCCGTTGTCCAGGCCGGCCAGCAGGTACCTGCGAGCGCACACAGACATGAGACGCGGCGAGGCGGCGCGGATGTGCGGGCGGCGCGGGCGGCGCGGGCCGGGTACGTACCGCTGGTCGTGCGAGAGCGCGAGCGAGCACACGGGCGCGCCGGCCGGCGGGAACGCGTACAGCGGCGCCAGCGTGAAGGCGCGCCACACCTCCACCACGCCCGCGTCGCCGCCGCACACCAGGTACTCGCCGCAGCGCGACAGCACCAGGCACTGCAATTATTCGTGAATGCAACAATTCTCTTATCACCTCATGCACCCCGGAGCGATTTAATTTCATATAATTAATTTAGCGCGGCCGCCTTCACCTGGAAGTGGTCGTTGTGCGTCTCGTGCCGCAGGGGGCGCCCGTTGAGCGTGAA
The DNA here is from genome assembly GCA_905404175.1 of Anthocharis cardamines. Classification (NCBI taxonomy): domain Eukaryota; kingdom Metazoa; phylum Arthropoda; class Insecta; order Lepidoptera; family Pieridae; genus Anthocharis; species Anthocharis cardamines. The sequence goes on along the minus strand of FR989971.1, from coordinate 9,895,505 downwards.
GGCGGCGAGGTGGCCGCGCTGGTACGCCACCACGACCACGCCCTCGCGGGACAGCGCCAGCTGCTGCGGCCCGGCCACGCCCTCCGCCGGCCGCAGCGACCGCAGCACCTCCCCGAACGTCGTGTGGATCAGCACCGGCCCGTCTGGAACACCAAGAAATCAATCGAAACGGTATCGGACCAGATCTTTTCAAAACCTCAATTTTCAAGCGGTTTCTAAAAGAAGAGAGAATAGATTTGTACGTATACTTAATGGTTCATTCGTTAGAAATCTAAAGGTGATATCAGACGGTTCACTCGAATGATTGTTCACTCGAGTGAATGCTTCATTTTTTTTTCATTCTATGTTCACACGGCTTAGACGAAATGATACAGAAATGAACATTCATTGTTCTTTCTTTTAAATATGTCATCGAATGAAGTCGTACGTCTTGGAATTCGTTTAATTTGTGATCATTTAATCAAAGAGTTGACAAAAAAGAAGCAAAGAAAACGTCGACGGTGGTGGGTGCGACCATGGATTGCAAGAAGAAATTTATTAGGAGCTTCCAATACATTGTTGAGAGAACTAGCCGTTGAAGAAAACATGAAAACAATATAATAACACACAGAAAAAAATATAACTTCGTCGACAACGTGATGTCCGTCGGCTACAGGACTCGAAACAAAATGGCCGAATCCGAATGAACGTTCTCTCAGTGTTCAGACCGTTCATTTCTCGTTCATTCGGAGTGGGAATGAAAGATACCGGATGCCAATATCCAACACTGTTGGATCGGTTCACTAATGAATTCATTCGGCACTCGTGTTTCATTTTTTGTTCAGACATTTCATTTCGAGTGAAATGTACCGAATGAAAGGTGAAAATGAACAAAAAATGAACCGTCTGATATCACCTTAATGCTCGTTAGACTAGTTGTCCTCCTCGGGTAAAAATATTCGTAACCAAAACGCCGGAATCGATTCGTTCTCGATCCCGGCGTGGAGAAAGTCCATGGGTGGAGTGTGTGTGTGTCTGTGCCGAGGTGCGTGTGTCTGTGTGGAGGTGGGGGGATACTTACTGACGGAGGAGGAGACGACGAGGCCGAGCTCCGCGGAGACGAGCACGGCGTTGATGGCGGCGTCGTGCCCGGTCAGCGTCACGCGCGGCGCCGGCGTGTCGCCCTCGCCCACGATGCCGCCCGCGCGCGCCGACCTGCGCGCACACACTGGCGTCAGCCGGCCGCCCGGGGCGCTCGCGGCCGCCCGGGGCGAGCACGGCCCGCGCATACTCACCAGTGCCACAGCAGCACAGTGCAGTCCTCCGAGCCGGAGGCGATGTAGCAGTCCGAGGTGATGTTGCACTCGGAGCGCGCCACGCACGTCACCACGCCGTAGTGCCCGAAGATTATCTGCACTATCTTCGCTGCTCGCGTCCGGGACAGAAACGATGCATCGTCGAGGTAACGAGAAGAAATAAAATATTTAATGAATATTATTACTGCATAATAATATGAGTATATACAAGTCAAACGGAAGGTATCGGTACCGGTGTCCGTGGAGAAGACGCGGAAGCTGTTGTCCCAGAAGCCGGCCGCGATGAGGAAGCGCGAGTCGACCGTCGTCACGAAGCAGTTGGTGCGCGCCCGAACGCGCTGCGAGAAGTTGTCGCCGAGCTGTCGCCGGGACATCGCGCTCGAGCCGCCCGCCGCTACACGCACACACATACATACGTTACATGGACACAGGGGGGGAGATGCGGCTCCGGGGCCGGGAGGGGGCGACACTCACCCCAGACGGGGTCCATGAGCAGCGGGTGCGGCGGCGGCGGCGCGTGGTCGGCGTGGCGCGCGGCCACGTGCGCGCAGCCGCCGGCCAGCCAGCGGTGCGCCGCGAAGGCGCGCGCGGCGCTGACGGTGAGCGCGGCGGGCGCGGGCAGCTGCGGGTACGTGTTGGCGGACACGTGCACGACGGGCGCGTTGGAGGGCAGCTTGAGGCGCAGGCACACGTCGTCGGGCGGCGCGGCCAGCAGCAGCGGCGCCAGGTGCAGCGCGGAGGCGCGCGGCGCGTGCGGCTCGCTCAGCAGCTGCGCCGGCGTCTGCCCGAAGCTGCGGATCTGCTCCTCGACGGCGGCGCGCGTCACGGGCTCGGCGAGCTGCTCGAGCCGCACGCCGCCCTCGTACGTGAGGTAGTAGAACACGTTGGTCGCGCGCACCGCCTCCGGCCCTGCGACCGCCACGAGCGGACCGTAGGTTAATCTTACTCTTATCTCAGCGCAGTGGATATTATATTAGAATTTTCTTTTTCGCAATTTTTTTTCCCAACAAATTAAATCTTTCGAAGACCCACACGTTTTAATACATATTTATAATAATATTGTCAGAAGAACATATATTAGAATACAATAGTTGCGTATGGTTTTCACGATACGCCGTGCACTCGAGGAGGCTTGAACGAATTCAAAAACGCTTCGTATACCAGCTTTCATTTGTTAATAATAAATGCAAAAGTCTGAAATCGTATGAGCAAAGGTTAATATTCTATAAAATGACCTCTTTGAGTGTTCGCCGTAAGGCTGCCGATATTTTATACTTCTATAAGATTATTCATGGTTTTGTGGATAGCCCAGAATTCTTATCACACGTCCAAATAGAAGTTCCACGATCAAGCAGCCGACTAATAAACAGAACATGTTTCCGTCTGCCACAATGCAGAACGAATGTCGGTCAAAACTCCCCACTTTATAGATTTTGTTCTCAATATAATAGCACTAGGTCGATGATTGATACATTTTTTGGTTCTCTGACCTCAGTTAAATAAAAAAATTTTTTAAAGAATTAATTAACAAGTGTAAGTAGTAGGTGAATTTTGTTTATTATTTTTATTTATGTTTTTCTTAGTTCTTAATTTTAGAATGATTATCATATTTTAGTTTCAAATATTCAAGTTTAAGTTATTTATGTTAAATGCTATACACAATATATAGAATGCAGTGCTCACTAATATTAGGAATTACACCCAGCATGGTAGTACAACCCTAGACTAATATATGGAATTTACGTTTATAGATGACCGTCACAAGGAACGAAAAATGATGAAATGATCGGAGATTGCAATAATATCTAGTCAGCAAATGTTGACAACAGTGGCGGCGTAAAACCTAAATTTTATGTGGGCAAGATTCATTTTGCGAGGCCCTCCGCCAGCGTAAAAAATGCCATTTTTGGCAAAATTTTTTGGTGCGTTCGCGGCTTTTAAGTACGTAATGCATAAATTTTAGGGGCGCGAGGCCCCCAGGGCCGCGAGGCCGAATACGGTGGCCCACGTCGCCCACGCCTTGCGCCGCCACTGGTTGACAATCAATATGAAAATGATATTTGATAATGAAAATTTATATTTTAGAAGTCTATTTTGCGCTGTTGCCAATTCGAATATTAATAAAAAAACTCGATAAAAAGGCTCCTCATTTTTATTATGTTAATTTAATCGCATGAAACTGTGACATTTCGAAAACAAAGAAATCGCTTTAACGCCACGTTTGCGACCGCTTTGTCGAGGAGAAGCTGAAATAGAATCGCCGCACCGCGGTCCATTCAATTCGGACTGAACAAGTCTGTCGGGAGGTGTGGGGCTCGCGTACCTCTCTGTTTGTATCCGAAGATGAGGTCGATCCACTGGTGCAGCTGGCAGCTGACGAACTCCGACTCGAGCGCCATGCGGTTGATGCGCACGAACTCCTCGGGCGAGGCGGCCCAGGGCGGCAGCAGCACGTCCCCCGAGGGGCTGTCCGCGATGTCCAGCTTGCAGCCCGCGCTGTTCACCAGCATCTCCGGCAGGAAGAACAGCTCCGGGATCAGCTCCTGCAACGCGCCATATTACCCCCTTACCGCAGTGTTCACCTTTCCACAGGACGCAGCACTGGGACGCTCGAGAGATGATCAGTGCTGCGCTGTCACGACTTTTATGACTTTAAAATAAAAGAGAAGAATACGGATACTATTCATATACAGAGCCTAAAGCCTAACTAATAAGGTCAATCCAGTTCACGAATACGACAATCAAATAGTTAATTTGAATGTTATGATTGTAAATCGGAGTGACGCTGTACAATCTGACAATAAAGAAGAATAATAATAACCTATACTTACACATAGTAAAAAAACATATAAATAGTTTAACCACTCGTTAGATTGTAATTTACAAAAATGTGCGAAGCGTTGTTATAAAATTGTGAATAAAAAAAAAGACGACACATTTACGGGCGCACTTTTTGCAAAGTAAAATACATTATAATTGAATGTGGGGACAAAAAGTTAAATCTGCTGAACTGCACACTTCCGCCGATACAAATACGATCGTGGCAGTCTCACGGCGCCGCGTGACCGGCTCCGGGTCCGCAGGAACACCTCACCGCTGGAGGCGGTCGGCGGCGGCTGTCGGTACTTACCGAGACTAAACGTGCTGCTACCAAATATTTCAAATAAATGTTATATGTATATATATGTAACATGCAATATGTTATATGTATGTATGTAATATGTTCTTGGGTTATATTGATGTTCTAAATAACATCCGGTTGTGTAAAGGGAACCCGAGGGGAGCGGTGACGGCGGCCGCACCTTGACGTCGGAAGTGTCCCGCTGACAGTTCTTCCAGGACAGCGCGATGGAGGAGAACAGGCGGTTGGGGTGGTCGAACTTGCCGCCGTGCAGCGCCAGGAACATCGTCGTCATCGGCTCCTGCGACGTCACAATTACTCATTAACATTCGATAATCTTCCTATACCTCCCCATAAATCATTCACACACCTCACTTCTCGGTACACTCTGTCAATATACATGTATTATCACAATCAGTCAAAATATGTGTAGGTACATCAGAGATATTGTTTCCAAAAGCAGGTCTCATCCTTAATTAATACTTTACGGTTGAACTATTTGGTCATTTTGGAATCTCTATATCGCTTATTTTTTAAATACCAGTATCTAATTACCTAATGAGATCAACCTTGCGATTGAATGGTGATAGGTATCTAATGACAATAATTACAATAAACTGACAACTGAAAGTAGATGACGGAAATAAAGAAATTACCGCTGTATTTATGACTACAATTATTTACTAATGAGCACCAATTATTAATGGAGAGAGGAAATATCCTTGTTGTTTCAACGTGGAGCGAGCCGGCCCCGAGGTGAGCGGAGACGGACAATTAAATACATTAGAGGCTGCTTTTGCGTTTGATCCGTTTCAGAAAGTGCCGTGTCACGCGTCACGTGTGTCAGCCTCACGGCGATTGTTCTGTTGCGATTCGCGTGTTCCACTTACACGAGTAATTCCAGCTAATTTTATAGTAAGTGCATCGTCCAGGGACGGCTCAGTTACATTCACTAAATACATAAAACGTAATATTGTTAAATTCAAAAACACCCAAACTTCAATAGTAAAGATGGTTTGAGACATTAGAGCATAATAAAAAAAAACTAAAAATTGGTTTGAGATTGCAAACTGAGCGATCTTAAATAATTTAATTTAGTTGGTTTATAATATTATGTTACCTAAGCATTTTACTAGGAATCCGTTAAAAGGTAAAAGCGTCAGGACAATTTAAGCTTTCGTTAACTTTAATAGTTACAGTTCGAACAAAATTCGAAGCGAGTCCATCGTTTCCGAACTCTTCACTATAATCCTTGGCTGCGACACCCCACTCGCGCTGCGCACGGTCTGGTCAATGATACCAAAAAGTAAATTCCCGAGTCCCCTAGTGGGGCATGGGGCAGACTCATTTCTGTACCTGTTTCACTTCTTTACAGGAAACTAGGTGATGAGCCTTCTGTGCCCTGCCCGACCGAAACAATATTTTATATTTTTTGTTTCCCCGGGATTCGAAGCCAGGACTTAATTATTCAATTTTAAAAGTTTCTTAAGATATTTACAATGAAAATAACATATCACAAATATTAATTACGACGATATTATTTGCATAATATCTTTGGTAATTTTGTCCTTAAACATTTAAAATTGAATTAAGCTTGCAACTTTTAATTTTATACGATTTCATTTTGTATTTAAATACTTTCATTGAATCATAGCTATATATATTATAAATTTTGAATTCTATACTATAAATAATCTATTTTAGTTTTTACACATATCTATCGCATATCTCTCTGTATCAACACGCATTAAAAATAATTACATATTTAAAATAAAAGAAGTAACCGATTAAATTATTCTTTTAAACCTATTATTTCCTCTAGCTTTTCTTTGTGATGTCCAAATCTCTTCGATCAACAATATACTATGTCAATGCCAAATCTATTAAAATTAGTAGAAGATCATATAACATAATATGAAACTGATTCCACTGCTTCTTGCTGGTTGGGGACAAGTAGGATAGTTGATTATGATCAAGAACATACATAGAGCAACACGGGCCACCGGCTCCGGTTCGCCGGTGGCCCGTGTTGCTCTATGAGAACATACGACTAAAAATAAAAGGAATATGCTTATGTATAAGTGCTCTCTTTGCATTCATATTCTGATAGCTAAGTATAACGAAAGTCTAGTGCGAGCGCGAGGGGCCGCTCAGATTTAATTACAATCAAGCGAGTCGCTGCTAATTACTGTGAAAGGCAAATAAATAAGCTATATTTTTGTTCGAGTACACACACATACACACGCACACACATGAAAGTGTGCTGAAGACACGCGCCACCAGCGATATTGGCTTGGCGCGACTACACGCGGACGAGCGATTTATAATTTTAATTATTAGATTAAGCAAAACAATGCGCAATAGAATATATAAAAACTACTCAAAGTAGCGCCCTGCGATACCATACAATTTTAAATGTTAAACAGTTTTCTGTAACAATTATAAATGTTATAAGGAGCTCGTTTATCTAGACATCGGTAGCGTTACAAGCTCCCACATTTATGTTTTTGGTGGGATAATTATGTTACTTTAGCAGAAAAGTAAAATAAAAGATAAACGAAAGTAAGATTTATTTGATGGTAAGTGATTTTCAGGATCCATGATCGCCATCGACCTATTGTTTTTAAATTACCTGTTTGGAGAACAGTAGCACGACGTGATACGAACTTACGACGCTCGCAACACGAACTTACTTTAGAATTTTAGATCAACTGCATTACGTTCTTCACACAGACTGTTTAACGTTTAATAACCCTTCAGTTCTGCGTCTGCCCTTCAGTGATACGAGACATTTAATTTTCATTGGATTAGATGTACCTCCAGTGTACACCTCTCGTGTCGAATGTAGGTATTCTTTAGTAAAGGGGTGGCTATTTTCACTATAACATTTATTTGACGGTCCGAATGCTTTAAGGTGATACTTAGCTTTAACTATAGAACATTTATATTATGCAATACCCACATAGATATGACAAGTGTATTGAAAGTTGACTCGCTCACCATTGGGAAGTAACCTGCAGAACAATTATGAGACTATTCAAAATGAGCTCGCATTGTGTACGGGTCTTGACTAGCTGGCGATACCTGGTTGTACAGAGATTTACCAAGACGTAATACGGAGAAGAGCTACTTACGATTCTGACGAGCCAGTTGAGCACGAAGGCGGCGGTGGAGTAGTGCGTGCCGTAGTGGAACGGAGGCGTGGAGTCGTGCTCCCACGTGTTGTAGCGCTCCTCGAAGTACGCGCGACGGCTCGGGTTCAACGCGCCGATCGGCTATACGTGCAACACACACACACAGTCACTCCGGAGAACATCCTACAGTGACCGGTAACAACAGTTCTGGATGACCGCCGCGCTGGGCGCCATCGCCAGCTACTGCTACCGGAAACCGTCTCAAGAGATGAGAAGTTGGCGTTATAATAAAATATTAACTGCTATAGTTATCCTGTGTCAATCATGACTACGTTTTGTGTCCTGATCCCTTCTAGATTCCTGGTTTCTTTTTGTGTTTCTCAATTAACACATATGTCCATAGGCCATGTTGCGATATTGGAATCAATAAAAATACCTTAGTAAATACTGTCACAATACTCATAAATTTTACTAAAACTATTTAGTAAAGAAGAACAAGAGCTGTCTTATGTACCTACGTTTTGAAACTGTGCTACAAACAATACAATTTCAGTCGATAATAAAGAGGAGCAGTAGGTAGTACACACCTTAGAGAGGTCTCGGTAGTTGGAGGGCTGGCTGAGGTCGAGCTCCTCGCTCTCGTAGTTGGTGAGCACCCACGGGAACACCGGGTACTGGTTCAGGTCGTTGTATGTGCGTCCTGCGAAACACATCCATACTGAACATCATCGCAGGTAGAGGTTACATGATACCGGGCGCGATCATAAGCTTAACAGCTTATCGAAATCTGTAAAAAGCGGTCACACACAGCGCATGCACAGGGGAAGGATATCCGTGAGCTCTACAATATCTCAAAACCTTGCTATTTAACTTTAATAATGTTGTAAATCTCAGCGGTTCTGTTGTCAGTAACACTGAACTAAATTGGCCATAATTTAAATGAACGAGTGCATAACACTTTACAACTGTAAAGTTCCACTGAGAGAGCCCAACCGTCTCATACAGAGGCGTGTCTAGTTCGTAAGTTCGTCGCTTCGTAAGCAAATTGTCAATGGAGTGCGCCTGACACCCGCGAGTTCAATGATTCTTGGCCGGGGCCAGCTCGTTGTTATTGACTTCGTGAGTCACATTCACATCCATTGCATATATTCATTGATATAATACTTACGTAAATAATATTCAGATGACGGCAGGCAATTGACTTTTCTCATATTGCATAGATACCTATGTTACCAAAATTTAAGTCAAGTAATTACCGCTGATGTTTTATTCTAAACTTCGATTGCAGTGCAGTGAAGGATGTATTGGGAAAAAAATCAGCCGCAATGAGCTCGACAGGCCACGCCGAGAAAAGCCGATTTTATAGAGAAAACATTGCATTTCACTGAGATAGACCTGAATTGTGTTTTTATTCAATTATTGAGATGATTTATTGTTCCTTAAAAAAAACTCGACTGGCCTAGTTCTGTGGGCATTTCATGGAAGTAGCAGTGCACGGTTTATAGTACACTTGTAGAACGCTTTCAATAGCCATCGCATCTATCTGCTGTGATGTCGAAAGGCGGCACAGGGACCTCCGCACGCGACCTCCCTCCGCGACCCTCTCGGGCCAGCCGTCAGCGACCACCACCACTCGTCACTCGCCACGCGGGACACTCAGCGAGGAGTGCTAACATTCGCAGACGCATTACTGACTCGACAATAACTGTACATCTGCGCCGCAGAGTTCAGCCCATAGCATAGGGCTCAGTTCTATAAAAAAGCGTAAACTGGAGCGAAAGTAAACGTTAGTGAAATGTTTGTGACGCGGTGTTTCGTTCCGGTGTCTTGAGACTCGAAGTGACTGGACGTAAGTTTTGGCGCGCAATATTTCGGCGGCTGACAGACAGACGCTTTCTTTAAGTATTTTGATGAAAGTGCTTTATTAGTGAGTGTGAAATGAAAAAAACTAAGGCTATAGAAGTCATAAAAAGGTAAGATTAAATTATTTCATGTTTTGTAAAAGGTCGTAACGCTGCTAAAACATTTAGGGTATGCCGTGCGGCAGCGATGAGCAACTTGCAATATTTTGCTATTTTCTCTTGTGTGTAAATAAAGAACTTAGGTACCTAAAAATATTTTAGGTTAGTTCTTTATTCGCAATTCTGGAAGTTATCTACATTGTTCTCGTAACTTAAAGTATATTGCAATTAGGATTTGTAAACTTGATGGTTATTATAAATTATATAAGATTGGATCAGGGTAGGTCTCTCGGGACACCACCGGGTGGTAGTGCTAACAATGTCACTACCACACTCGATTGGGTTCACCACCAACATAGTCTAGTTCTTGCTGCTGCTGCTGCTGCTGCTTTATACCGCATGTACTAGAAGACGCAGGTACAATTTATTATATTCTAACTAAATATCAACTTTTAGGATTACATTTTTCTTTGATTTTATTTATTTGGTATTAGGTACTTAAATATGTTTCATGGTGTTTGAAGAGAAAATAGAGTCAACAATTTTATATCTGAAGTCAGTCAGTCAATGTCTCAAAACAATGTTTCAACAAAATAATACCAACAAGACAATAATTAGAAATATTATCACTTCCCGTGTCAAGGCAATTTCCAAATAAGCCGTGGTTTTTGAAAGTGTCGTTACAAATGGTGACAAAACTGTTGGACCGCGAAGGAGATACCTTATAATGATTGTTAGCAAATAACGCCTGCGTCAGTCCGGGCTGCTCCCGGGCTTACCCTTTGATGTGATCAATTTACAAGAGGAGAGAGAATAAACCTCATATCGATTACGAAAAGACGACATCACTCGCACATATATACATAAACTATATATTATTATATATTTATATAAGAATATCTCAGCTTTCCGAAAAATGTTCACCTAACGATGTCAATATCCAAAACTCTTCAGTCATTACACGTCCGAGAGCGGTTGGAGGTGTGCAGTATGCGAACATTATGTAATACTTCTCTTACGGTAAATAATTATAAAGTCAATTCCTCTGAATATTTGCAAAGTTTGCATAAGAATTACCGTCCTACTCGAGAGGCTTTTCTCGCATGTCTACCGTCTACGGCACCTCGAGAGCCCTTCGGCAGAATACACGACATTGCTGTGTTTAATGACACGAACAATCTCTGTGTTGCTAGACTAAATACTGGAGACCTTCTTTCGAGAGTGAGCAGGTGAACCGCTCGCCCGTCCCCTGTATGAAATAGATCTATCGAAACATTCAAATATTGCAAAAACAATCGCAAAAATATAAATTCAAGACAATGGCTTATCAGTGTCGCGGGTCGACACCGTTTACTAAGCAGCAATTAAATAATAATTACCAACAATCCGCGACCGCGACATTGGGTCACGAAATATTACTTAGTAGTAGTAGTGGCTACCTACTGACTAGTACCGACCGGCGACCGGCGATATTAAGTGGGCCCAACCCGTCTTACTTTCCATACAAAAGCTTGTACGTGATTATGGCGATGTAACCGATTTTTATTTGAAACTTTTGAACTAATAGGTATCTCGTGCACAATATCTAGGTTTCTATCGAAACAAAATCTCAAAATTTTCAGAAATAAATTCAGTATAAGCCTCCAAAAATCAACTTTTTTGCAAAAAAATTACCTGAACTTTGGGCGTTCATAATGTACTCATAAATTGTGAAAGTAAATATTTTGTTATGATAGAAACCTTGCAAATATAATGGAGATTATATTTGCAAGGTTTCTATCATAAGATCTAAATTACAAAAAAATATTTTATAAACTTGTAAAGACTACTGAAAAACACGTATTTCCTAGAACAGGTTTTATGAAATTTCCGCACACTATTTTTCGTTCAATGTTATCGCGTTCTCACTCACTCGTTAGCGGTAGAGGTATGCGCTGTGTGAAACAAAAAGCTTTTCAACCATGCTCGCGTTGACGATAGTCGAACCGGGAAGGGCCCTCTTAAAGAGTTTGACTGCATTTAGAACACGGTGATATATAATTGACATATAATGGCCTGATTAATCTATATTAGATGACGCTCATTAACGTTTTCGGAATATTTACGTCGTTTATTTGGGATATCGTCATAATACCAGGCGGAAAGTTTGGTTTGCGTTCAATGGTGTATATGTCACCGGCGGCATTGCCGGAGGGGCTCCGATGCGGGGCGTGACCTCGTGATTTCATTAGCTGGCATTCTTTGTTAATTGCTTCATTACGATTAGAGATCTATTGCAAAAAAACGCACATCAATAAAGTTATTTCCGAGAGTTGATAAGAATCCTTTCCTCTTCGTGCATAGATACAGTACAAGGTAAGGTACGACATTGTCGTGTAATATCGCTGCGGGTGGCGGGCGGTACTGATGTGTACACTCGGGCTCACTGGGTGAGGGAAATGTCTAAAAGTGCTATTCTTATATTAAAAACAAAATTTAAAACACAAAAAATTACTGCACGGGCGCTGTTATTTAAAAAATAACACCTTTGCATTTAAGATTTAGCAAAACATGTACAAATAACTAAACTTCTTAAGGATAGTCTTTTTAATGTACTCGTATTTACAGAATAGATATTATATCACCATAATACTAATGCACTTTAATTTACAGTTTACTACATTTACATTACAGTCTACTAGTATTATATCTGTTACGCCCAACACAACTCTTTTTCGAGGTGTTTTTAGGAGGTAGAGCCGTCCGCCAGCGGCAACACTCATCCATACTCGGCCACACTCGGCCAGGCCCAGATCAATCATCTCTCCTCACATAATGTCACACGTATTCTAAAAAAAAGAATATACTTTTTGAATTTGTCAAAAAAAAATATTGTTTAATATCAATTTCACATAGTTCGCTGTAAAGCCATTCAACTATCCAACAGTTATGAATTTGAATGTGGCCGAGTATAAAGGGAGAGGAAGTCCAAAGAAAGATGGATTGATTGTGAAGAGTGATCATAATGAAGTTTTCTACTGTAATTGTGCACTTGATATATAAGTGCGATAGTACCTAGGTAACACTTAATTCTTTTTTTAAATAGTCGCGATTTATGATGATTTGGCAATAATCTTAAAATGATTATAGATAAAAAATTAAATATTTCTTAGTATCTAGTGACACTATTTAGTATACATAAAACAAACAAAACAGAAAACCATAGTTTACTTGAGATGAAGTTAGTACTGTAATAAAAAAAAACACATTATCATCAATATGTAATTGAAAATATCAATGAATATACAAACAGGACAAATGATTAAACCGTTAATATTGGAATTGTTGAAACTATTTAGTATCTATTAAATAACTCATCGCAGTTATTGTAATTACTTGCCGCCCGTCCGCCGAGCTGCGCACACTAATAATATCTTGTTATATAATATAGCAGAGTGTCGACAATTACAGATCGAATTATCATACGCAGGTTCTGCAGTAAAGTGCGAAACACTAGATATAAGTAGCCACATACTGTGATGAAACTGTCCACAATGTGACATAATACTCGGTTGAGGAGGACTGTTGAACAGAACAGAACAACAGAACTGCTTCGAGTTAAGTTCCCTCGATCTGAGTTCAAACAATATTTTGTTCGAGACTATCCAATAACGGTTGTATAACGCGTTATTGCTGTTAGTTTTTACAAATTATGAAATTCCTTCTTACTGGAGACGTTTTTCTTAAAGAGATAAATTGCAATGAAGTTTGCAGCGGCTAATCATCCCTCGATTCTAAGGCCGGCACCATCGTCGTAGGGCGCTACATTTCAGCTAAATAACTAACGGAATTCTGAAATGTTTTTTTTTTTTATGTCAGATATCGACAGACGAGCATGAGGTTCACTTAATGGTAGGTGATACCCCAGCCACAGAACATCAGTCAATGATGCGCTGTCGACCTTCTTTTTACTCCGAGCATTCGGAAATCCACAAAATGTGACCGCAATGTCTCTCTAATAGATAACAGTACTCGTGTGACGTGCTCTCGGCTCACTCGCACTTTCAGCGACTAGAGTCACCTACACCAGCGACGCTCGCAGCGGCGACGTGACTAAACAATACAATCAAAAAGACGACAAGTAGCGTTAAACACTAAGAAAATTGCAGAGTCACAGATAGCGTTAAATTCATTTTAAACATGCCGTTACATTCAGTCTCGTTCAGTTTACAATCCTAAGGTGTTTAAAAAATGATTGCATTAATAATGCATTGCAATGAAGATCTGCAATTCATTATATGTATAATAATGCTGATAGTGAGGGCTATAGTTTCAATAAGCTCGACAGGCGATAGGTACTGTCATGAGAGGAGAGTGCAATTTAGATTTATTTTACACTAGAGAAATAGAAATAACGACGCCTGATTAGCGTACATAATATGGCGTAAACACAATATTTAAAATAATAGTATCAATAACTGGACTGACCTGCGATGGTGTTGAGGAACATGAGGTACTCGAAGTTGGAGATCTCGCGCCGTTGCCACTTCTGCGTCATGTTCGAGTTGCGCATGAGTTGCCGCGGCGACATCATGGACGCGCGCCTGCAACAACGTACAACACGACATACTTTAAACACATCGCGTTATTTAAAGACGAAAGTACAAATATTTCACATGACGTTAGATAATAGCCGATATTAATGATGGGTTGCCACCTATTTTTAGACACTCACAATGTAGTACCGATACGTTATGCGGTGTTGGACCGCATCCACGGCTCCGAGATATGCTCACTACGAAGAGCAACGGAGGGTCCGGGTTTCTTTTCTCTGAAATAAAGGTGACAGCACAGCTGGACCCTACTGGAGAAGAGTGACAGGCGACAGAGTTCAGTGGAGAGAGTAAGAGGAGGCCTTTGCCAAGAGGCATGCTGAGTTGAGGGACATTATATAAGTGTGTATTTAGTTTGTAAAATATTAGTAGTTAAATCGACATTGATAAGTTATTTTCCTGTGTAGCAACTCATATAAATAAAATTAAACAGCCTTTAATTTATTTAATTTTATTTATTTTATATAGCACTAAATTCACTATAAAAATAATATGTTATATGTACATTAAATACGTCAAGTCATATCGCAGTATCCACTTCACGTTACTTGCCTCCCGCTAATATTATAACAACTGACATCGACCGGTTCGCTGCACAGCGATTAACTCGGAACAATCATTTCGCGCACTCGTTCAGAGCTATTAGAATGAAGTTGGAAACATCGCTATTTTAGTGAATAACTCTTTCACTAGCTTACTTCTAGCAAATCGTGTGCCACAGACACCATACGGGGCGTCCTATAACAATGAACACAAGTCCCGAGGTGGCTACTGTCTAGCGAAACCTGAATAACTCCGGTTAGGGGCGGATTTGGAACGCTGGCCACGCTAGGCATATGGAAAATTTCCGCGCGCTACATAAAAATTTAACTATATGAAATTAAAGCAAAATCTCTTAATGATACAGTTACCTCAATCGGTGTTATTAGATACTGATGTATAGGTACTGTTGTTATTTGTAACAATGAAGTGTTTTTCACAAATTGTCTTTAGTCTGGCTACTCGATTTAGAGGGAAATCGCTTTGAACTCCGGTTATGTTCTCTTATTTCTTGTACTTTTCGAGTCTTGATGTTTTTCAATTTTTTTTGTCATAAAGATATATGAGATAAACAAAGGAATAATGCCTGCTATTTTGCTAAATCGGGTAAATAGGTAGTGAAGATACAAAAGTAATTACAAATATAATAGAATATGTTGCATTTAAAAAAAAAATCATATTCTAAATATATGTACTTCGTAACTTACTAGAACGTAATATTATATCTAAATAACTAGTAATCACACAGGGGGAAGGTTCGGGTACTGAGGTTAGGTTTGCTCTAAATCTGGACTTTCGCTAGTAATAATAATTGGGTGCAGTGGCGGGACCACCACCGAACAAGCCCAGAATACCCAGACCCTGTATAGAATACGTGATATATTTGTCGCTGTATACGGGAAGTCTAAAACAATAGTCATTACTACGTTGTAGGAAATCGTTTATCATTGCTGTAAGGTCTTTATCGAAGTTCTATTTCAATAATGGGAAAATGTTCTAGGAATTCATTTTAACGTACAATAAAAAATGTTTTTATTAAATGCATAATTATTGATGATTGACGTCGCCAGCACGCACACACGCGCACGCGCTTATCGTGGACATTGTTACGATGTTACGTGACCGAGTGTGTGACTAATTATTTATTTACTTAGGAATAATAATCGCGTATCGTTTTAAATTAATTTTAAATTGAATGCAATTTTTATAATTACCAATTAGTATCGAGCATAATATGTTAGTGTGTGTATTGGAACTGCGCTACTCCGTAGTCCGTAGTCAATAGATAGCGGGTACTTCGTTTGATGCAGAGCGATGGAGTACGCACGCTGTGACATTAATAGCACTTTTCTTAGAGTATTTTATAAATATTTATTATATTTAATTATTCTCATTTCAGTCTAGCTCTA
This sequence comes from Anthocharis cardamines, assembly GCA_905404175.1. Classification (NCBI taxonomy): domain Eukaryota; kingdom Metazoa; phylum Arthropoda; class Insecta; order Lepidoptera; family Pieridae; genus Anthocharis; species Anthocharis cardamines. Next base: position 9,879,453 of record FR989971.1, on the reverse strand, counting down.
TAAATCGAGCTGACGGTCTACCTAAGACAGCATTATATATAAACCTCTGTGTTTTCATTTCGATTTCGGACCAAACTTTACAAAGAAATTCTGTCGATTTTATAACTAGTCCAGTTTGTCGGTATATTTCCAGTAAGGTCAGTTAAAACTTTGTTGTCGTGAACGACTCGCGTGGACTTGTCGGAAGGTGCTCGAGGACACAACAAACTATCCGCAGTAAACAAAAATTATGATCGGATATATTATGTTCTTGGAGTCTGGGACTTGCTGATGGGAACATAAAAGTTATACTAATGTATACTACGAAAACATTTTAGATAGATTATAAACATAATATAAGTAGGTACCTACTCATGTATGAATTCTTAACAAAATGAAACACAGAATCGAAGTTATAAATGAACATATTAATGATGGCAATGAGAGACCGATCCTGTCGCCGCGTGCAGTACAACGTACTTACGATTAAGTTATCGTCATCGGCCACTCTTGACCCAGTGACCCCAGCCCAAATGGCGCGGCGGCTGTAAGGAAGTGTTTACAGAACCCATTTATTGTATCTCGACCCCCGCGCACGCGCCCTCGCCGCAGCCGGCGCTCTCTTTAACAGACCGACCGGCCGCAGCTCGAGATATATACTTAAATAATATTCTATTCGCGCATCCCCAGTAATAATGCCTTAAATGATTCAATTTATTATACAGAATTATCCTTAATTAGATTTTTGTATCAGAGTGGCCTTCCTCACTCCGTCGCATCGTGCGCTGACTGACGACTTACAATCGTTATATGATACGCAAAACACAATTTGGGGACAAATACGCGAAAACATATTTTATGTGCGGAAGAAAATTGACCTTCGCGTGGTATTAAGGAAATACGTTTTTAAATTTATTGTATCCGATTACATAGATTTAGGATAAAATATTCACGATTGATCTTAAGATGGTCAGCCGAGGTGAGCGTCGGATGCGCCTTGCGCCGCGCGCCCACGCAGCCCGCGCGCCGCCCGCCCACGCGTGAGCGGTGCCTTAGGGCTTAGAGCACTGACCACAATCAATATCCCCGAGTGAAATTACAGTAATTGAACACTGATTTGCACTTTGCTGAATATACTCGTATTTTAGTATTTAGTCCAAATCGTTAGAGCTTTTCGTTAAGCCAAGCCAAGCCTTGTGAGCATGTGTGCGTGTTGAGAAAGGTCAGGCGTTTTCCTCCTTTTACGTTTGACTTCCTGACCTCTTGTGTGCAAACTCGTAATAACTAAAATATACGCTAATACTTAATACAAAGATTTTAAATAATATATTCTCAGCACGAACGATTTCCTTGTATCGATGATCTATTTATTCATTAATGAGTCCGAAATATTATTTCGGTGTAAATTAAATAAACTTAACTACGTTTTATACTTATAGTAACGTAAAGCGTACGATTTAACTTAATCTTTTTCATTTGATTAAAATCTCTTAATTTTGGTTTTTCCTATATTTCTTTAAGTATTTTTATTGTGCAAAAAAGCAAGCAACTTCGTAGGTATAATTAATTATTATGTATTCTGTAAAGTATATAAGTACGCGAAACCATTGTGAGCCAGAACATTCTGCTTGCATTTTCTTTCTGTTAGCTGCAAATTCAGTCACAAGGAAATATGAACGATCTAAATGGAACTATGCGATAACTCATATATGCCTCCATCATAATATTAATGAGCCAGAGCAATATCTGAAGCGCGTTCGTTCCAACGTAGCTCGGCTGCAGCTCCAACGATACGAAGCCGCCGCGTCGCAACAGCTGAGGGCCTAGCACGAACGACTATCGACAAAGTATTCGAATCGTCAAACTGTCAGTTGTATGAGAAATTATTGAAGTTTCATACAAATGACAGCTCGACGACACGAATACTTTTTCGATAGTTGTTTGTGCTAGGTCCTCTGGTCCCAGCTGCAGCTGCAGTGCTGCGAGCCGTCTCTGACGCAAGCGTGGTCGCTGCTTATATACGCTATGCAGAATACTTATTGAATTTACTCATTCTTTTGTGGTTTTGGAATGTCTTTGCTTTGAACGCAAATTAGTATATAGAAATTACAAACATCGTCTGGAGGAGTGGAGGCTATAACACAATATAATCTTTTATAGTGTTTGTGGTTGCACTCCTCCCAAACGGATCGACCGATTTTTAATGATTTTTTTATGTATATTTTGTACCTAGTATGAGAATAGGTAGTATGTTATATTTCATACCGCTAGGTGATTAGAGTGGGTATCCAGAATTTTTATTATATCTTATATATTATGGAAAGTGCTGATGCGGGCTATGATGTTAAGACACGCTTACCTACAAAAACCCCAAATTTTCACTTCGTCCACCGAAGTAGGCACGGGTCAAATAGTAATTTATGAATACATGCATTCTTATTGGCAGGAATAACGTGATGTTATATTGATAGAGTTCACAAATATAGAACCATTATGAAGCGTGTCATTAACATTGTTGTATCGCTATGGTGAGATAATATATACGGATATCGGGTCAATGGACTCAAATAATATAATTCGGGGCAGGACTCCATCCTCCGCCCTAACTAGCTATGAACCTCACAACAACAAGTAGTTGCAGCAAATGATTTTAATTCAAATGAACTAAATGAAAAACTAATAAAACTCTGATTGATATAAATGATAATTATTTTTGCTATAACATTTACAATTTTTACAATTCAATAATAATTACTGCTGTGATCTGATTGATCTGTTAGGTACCTATAATATATAAACTGCGCCTTCGTTGTTCACCGGAAGTATCTCGCCTAGTCGACACGTTGGCGACACAGCGCACTAACTAGGTCTGTACCGACTCATAAATAACAATTATTATTATTATTAAACTAAACAAGGGAGAAACATTTCATGTAGGTTTGAAATATGTATGCAGTGGCTATACCTAACTGGCGTAGGTACTGTAGAGAGGGGTTGTATCGATCGTAGGTAGCAAATAAAACTCTTGATCAGAAGGTATTAATGTGAAGGAATGAATGAATGAATGAATATATTTACAATAAAAATGATTAATAATAAACAATAAAAATGGTACAATAATATAGCATATAAAAGCAAGTTGGTAAAAATAAGTTGATCTGATTGGTGGATTCAGATCACGCCACATCGCGTGCGTGTGCGAGATGGAAACTTGTTCAAACTTGTCCGCGCCCGCTATTGTTATAAATACGGCACACATCCCGCGGCGGCCTCATATTGCATATCGCGAGCTAGAGCTCGCGCGCGTCGCGCCGCGAGTTCAATCCGAGTCCGCGCGTCGAACGGGTCGCTCCTCACTGCACCGTCGGGGTACCTCCTGCAGCCTGCGCTCGCTGAGTCTTGCATCGCAGATCCTCGCACCAACAGTAACGAAAATAGTTCTTTTCAGAACTGTCTGCTTCTCCGTTTCTATGATGATAGACGTCAGCTTGATGATGAAATAAATATGTTGGTGTTCTCTTATTTTTCCTCTTCTCCCTCGGTAATTGTAGCAGACATCAGTTTGATGTCTGTGAGGTACTGGTAATGAGGTATTGAAGTAGCCTGGTATATTGGCTGCGCAGGTAATAAGGTAATCTGGTATGTAGTGCAAGGTAAAGGTATATGATAATAGTAACTTGACTATTTACGATGGTAAGTATAATATGTATGCACCTACATAACTCCCCCTCAAGCGAAGCGTACCGGCAGTTTAATATTGCGGCCGGCACGTGTCCTTGTAGGCACTAAGCTTGTGTGCGTGCGAGTTGTGTTCACTGAAGCGTGACGAGTCGTTGCTCTTGACCTACTTTCGCGCTCGTTCGAATTGGTGTCTTCGCTGCGTAGTAATACGGTCGATTTTTCTGTGTCGTCGTTCGGACTTGCTTCATTTTCTTCTGAGACGATATACGCTGGCTTGAGGCGATCTATAGATATAGTAGATATACGGTCGTTGACTTTTATTACGAAATATTTCTCTTTGCGTTCTATAACTTCATATGGACCGGTATATGGTTGTTCTAAGGGTTTTCTTGATGCATCTGTGCGTATGAATACTTTCTTGCAAGTATGAAGATCTTGATGTATGAAGATAGGTCTATTGTTGCTATGTGGTTGCGTAGGTACTTGAGGTTTGAGTGAGTTGATTGATTTTCGTAGTTGATCGACGAATGAGTTGTCCAAGGTTCGATGTGTCACAGTTTCATTGAAAAAATCTCCGGGTAGTCGTAAGTTGTATCCGTAGGTAAGTTCGGCGGTGCTTAATCCGTTGTCACTTCGCATCGCAGCGCGAAGTCCAAGTAAAACTGTAGGTAATTCTTCGTCCCAGTTATTTTTTCCTTGTAGTCTGGCTTTCAGCGCTTGTTTCAATGAACGATGCCAGCGCTCGACGATGCCATTTGACTGTGGATGGTAGGGCGTAGTACGAGATTTTTCTATTCCCATAATCTTCATTAGTGACTGGAACAGATGGGATTCGAACTGGCGACCTTGGTCGGATATTAATGTTTTAGGTACACCGAAACGAGATATCCAGTGTTCGTAGACTACTCGGGCGATGACGTCAGATGTTATTTCGCTAGTAGGTATTGCTTCGGGCCATCTTGTGTGTCGATCTATTATTGTTACTAAGTACCGATGTCCTTTCGCTGTAGTAGTGAGCGGTCCAACTATGTCTATATGTATGGTTTGGAATCGCTCGCTTGGCGGGAAAATTCCTATTGCGCTCGATGAATGGCGTTGTATTTTGCTTCGCTGACACGGTAGACATTGCTTCGCCCATGCGCCCGCGTCAAGGTTAATTGAAGGCCAAAAGTACTTTGTAGATAATATTTTACGCGTTGCGCGTACACCGGGATGACTTATGTTATGAACTGCGTTGAATGCAAGTTTTCTATATTGTAGCGGTAGGTATGGACGAATATTTGAAGTTGAGGTTTCGCAATATAACTTGATGTCGGTGTTAGGTATGTTTATATACTTCAATGTGATATTATCTTGATTTTTGAGTTCTTGAATTATAGTATCGTTTTCTTGAGCTTGTGCGATCTCTTGATAATTTAATGATGTAGGTAAATTAATTTCTTCTATACGGCTAAGTGCGTCGGCGACTATGTTTTGACTTCCGCTGATATGTCGTATGTCGGTGGTGAATTCGCTGATAAATAATAGTTGTCTTGTTCTTCTAGGTGTTTCTGAAGGTGAAGGAGTCTTCGTTAGAGCGAATGTGAGCGGTTTGTGGTCGGTGAAGATAATTAATTCACGTCCTTCATAAAGTTTTCTGAAATGCTTCATTGCCATGTAGATCGCAAGTAATTCCCTGTCGTAGGTACTGTATTTGATTTGCGCGTCGGAGAATTTTTTCGAGAAGTAGCCGAGTGGTTGCCAATGGTTTTCGACGTATTGTTGAAGTACGGCTCCTGCTGCTTTGTCGGATGCGTCGCTAAAAATAGCTAACGGAGCTTTGTGCACGGGATGAGTGAGTAAAGTGGCGTTTTTGATACTCTCTTTACACGATTCGAATGCTTGCGTTGCCTCCGGGGTCCACTCGATTTTTGTTTTGTCTTTTTTCTTCGTGTTGTGAAGATATTTATGCAGTGGCTCTTGAACTAAGGCAGCGTTTTTGATATTTTCACGATAAAAATTAAGCATTCCGAGAAATCTTCGGAGTTCCTCGACGGTTGTAGGCTTCGGAAAATCTGAGATTGCTTGAATTTTCTCGGTAGGCGGTTTGATTCCGTGTTTTGATACGATATAGCCTAGGAATTTTACTTCTTCTTTTCCAAAAACGCATTTTGCGGGATTGATTGTGATTCCGTATTCTTCTAGTCTTCGAAATACGATGCGTAGATGTTCACGATGCTGCGTTTCGCTTTCAGAGGCTAAGAGCAGATCGTCGACGAATGAAAATACGAAATCGAGTCCTCGCAGTACTTCATGGATGAATCGTTGGAATGTCTGTCCTGCGTTCTTGAGTCCAGGACACATTCGAGGAAATTCGAATAATCCGAATGGAGTGATGATGGCTGTCTTCTCAATGTCTTTTTCATTATTACATATCTGTTGATATGCGCGATTTAAATCGACTACGCTGAATATAGTCTTGCCGGCTAGTTGATAGGTGAAATCCTTGATGCGTGGTATGGGATATCGGTCGGGTTTTGTGATTGCGTTCAGACGACGATAGTCTCCACAGACTCGGATATCACCATTTTTCTTCGGTACGACGTGAAGTGGTGATGACCATGGGCTCTTGCTTGGTCTGCATAGGCCTTGTTGGATCATGTTTTCGAATTCTTTTTTCACTTGTTCGTATCGATGAGGTGGAATAGGTCTTGCTCGGCAGTATATGGGTTGACCAGTTGTTTCGATGAAATGTTCGACGTTATGTTTTGAATTTAGTTTCATTGAGGTTATTCTTGTTATGCCGGGAAATTCTTCTAAAATGTTGTGATATGTTTGTTGTTTGTCGATGCTTCTTATAGTAGGAATACTTGTTGAAAATGCAGGTACGTTGATTTTCAGATTGGTTAATCCGTCGATTAAACGTTGATTTTGAAGATCGACTATGAGGTTGTGATGCTTCAGGAAATCCGCACCGATGATAGGCTTGGATACTGCAGCTACGATGAATTTCCACTTGTATGGACGTCGAAGATTGAGATCGAGTTCGAGTGTTTTCTCCCCATATGTAGGTATAATTGTGTTGTTGGCGGCGTAAAGTTGAAATGGGAGTGGTTCGCATGTTGAGCCTTTCTTCTTAGGTATGACCGATATATTGGCACCGGTGTCGACCAAAAAAGTGAGTTTCGTCTTCTTGTCGGTGACGAATAGGCGGTATGACTTGTCGTGAACGCTGGATTCCGCCGCAGCCAACGTTCGATTTAATTTAAATCTTGCGTGTTGTTATTAATATTCTTGATGAATGAACACGGCGTCGTACATTTTCTGGCTTCTTTTCCGAAACGGCGATGATAATAGCAGTACGGAGATCTTGATTGTGATTGTGACGATGGTGATCGATGACGCGATGAACTGCGGTAGCGGTTGAAATTACGACGGCTGTTGCGATGATACGGAGATGAAGAATTTGATTTTAATTCGGCGATTTCGAGTGAAAGTTTTTCTATTTTCTTCAGTAGGTATTCAGCGTCGACGTTTGAAGTTGATGATTGCGGTTGATGACATGATGGAGATACTGCTGCTACTTCGTGGCTTTGTTCGTGCATCTTGTCGGCAAGTAATGCGAGATCGTCGAGTGCTGTAGTCTTCGAGATCGTGTCGCTGACTACGAGTACGCTTCTGACGTGGGCTGGTAGGTGGTTGAGCCAAAGCATTCGTAGGGTCTTCTCAGGTACGCAGTCTCCGGCGAGATCACGCATGCGCCGTAGTAGGTGACTAGGTCGTTGGTCGCCTAGTTCCATTTCGGATAATAGTCTCTGTAACTGACGATTTTCGCTGTCTTCGTATACAGAGATTAGACGCTTCTTGATTTTATCATACGGGTCTGATTCATCACGAAGTTTCTTCAAAATATCGCTGATGTGATCGATGTCGGGCCTCTCTAGCTGAGAAATTACAAGTTGAGCGAGTTGTTGCTGCGTTCGGTTGGATTCGGCGGTGGCGGCTTCGAAACAGTAGAACCAGGATTCTGTTTTATCACGCCAGAACGGTGGGATACGCAGCACTAGGGAAACGGCGGCAACTTGATTTTCTTCGGCCATAGTGAAGAAATTTGGGCAGAGTAGCAGGCTTCTTGCTTTATTTTTCTTAGGCAGAGTAGCAGGCTTCTTTCTTGCCGGGCAGAGATTCTTCCTTGTTGTTCTTCTCGGGCAGAGATTCTTCCTTATTGTTGTTCGTTCGGGGTCACCACTGTAGAGAGGGGTTGTATCGATCGTAGGTAGCAAATAAAACTCTTGATCAGAAGGTATTAATGTGAAGGAATGAATGAATGAATGAATATATTTACAATAAAAATGATTAATAATAAACAATAAAAATGGTACAATAATATAGCATATAAAAGCAAGTTGGTAAAAATAAGTTGATCTGATTGGTGGATTCAGATCACGCCACATCGCGTGCGTGTGCGAGATGGAAACTTGTTCAAACTTGTCCGCGCCCGCTATTGTTATAAATACGGCACACATCCCGCGGCGGCCTCATATTGCATATCGCGAGCTAGAGCTCGCGCGCGTCGCGCCGCGAGTTCAATCCGAGTCCGCGCGTCGAACGGGTCGCTCCTCACTGCACCGTCGGGGTACCTCCTGCAGCCTGCGCTCGCTGAGTCTTGCATCGCAGATCCTCGCACCAACAGTAACGAAAATAGTTCTTTTCAGAACTGTCTGCTTCTCCGTTTCTATGATGATAGACGTCAGCTTGATGATGAAATAAATATGTTGGTGTTCTCTTATTTTTCCTCTTCTCCCTCGGTAATTGTAGCAGACATCAGTTTGATGTCTGTGAGGTACTGGTAATGAGGTATTGAAGTAGCCTGGTATATTGGCTGCGCAGGTAATAAGGTAATCTGGTATGTAGTGCAAGGTAAAGGTATATGATAATAGTAACTTGACTATTTACGATGGTAAGTATAATATGTATGCACCTACAGTACACTTCACCCTTGAAACCGACAAGAATGTTATTACGATCAGCTCAAGATTGGCGGCTAATTATAGATGTGAGTACTAATGCGGAAGCTTGTGTAAGGCAAAGAAATTATGTCCATTTAGCGATTAGCGACCGCGTCCTGGCCGCCAGTGACGTCACAGCGACAGTCAACAACATACAAATACTTGAACGTGTAATGTTCAGGCGATTTGCCAAGTCATACACATCATTTATCATGTAGGTAAATTATAAACATAAACGAGAGAAAGATGTGTTTATCCACAATGGCTTACTCCCTCGACATGACCTAATGTGAGAACTCAAATATTGTTAACAAACAAATAATAGAGCTATTCGCAGCAGCCGCGCGCGCGCATGTTATCAGCCGGTACTCGACATGGCAATATTATAATGATAATCATTACAACTAAAACACGTAGTACGTAGTTCGCGGTTTTAACTCCGATCCGAGCGTTTGAAATCTATTTCCTTATCTTTACCAATTTACTTGAAAACTGAAGCATCATTTATAGTAACTCAGTCGATACATAATATGTAATGAGAACAGCCTTACTGACACACATACACCGGTTACACGGCACCACGCAACATGCAGAAATACAACTCTGAATGTTAAATTGTCACTTCCGACTTCCGGTTGTTTGTTACTTTCGAGTGAACATATTGATATATTATTATTATAAATAATAATTATAAATGCTATATCGCCACTCGTTTTAACATCAACCTCGAGAGCTACCTGCTCATATCGGATTAGATATTTGAACAGCACTCCGTAGTCCGTAGCCAAACTTTTGCTTATAATGTCTGTATTATTCTCAAGTTGCATTTATTATATGATTAATTTATAAAACGTATGCTTTATAAGCATACTATCTAGAAGCAAACTTTAGCAGTTGATGAGGTATTGGTAGTAAGTAGCCCGGTCTCGCGCGGACGGCCCAGCGTGGGAAGGGTCTACTATTCTTGAGATTCCGGTGTGAATTGCAAAGTGATAGGGTTTTCGTGTAAATTACGAACAAGATCACATATTTGGTATATTTTAATATATTATAAGGTGCACTCATATTGCAGATATGTCAGCAGCAGAAATAACATTTTATTATATCTATAATCTAAATCTATACATAATTATTAATTTAATCCCCGAAAATAGAGTTTTTTTCGTGACGATGAGTGGTACCTACGAGGTTGAGTCACAAAACATGGAATTTGTTGAAATAAAGTTATGTTTCATCTAATACTATTTATTCCAAACCAACCAAATCCAACACTCGAACACTAACGAGATCCGCGGCAAAGGACATTTTAAAATTATGTATGATGTTATAAATACTGTGAGTTCATTAAATAACAATAAGTGATTGTTGAAACATTTCAACAAACAAGTTGACAAGAATAGATTTAACGTTCTGTCTCTTAAAGCACTGTTACATATATCTGAACACCAAGAAAATAATTTTAAAAATAACCTCCTCGACATTCGCTTGCCATTTCTGTTACCTATACGACACACCGCGTTTAGCGAAACATACACAATCTCTACTAATCTTATAATCATTATATTATAAATGCTTACTTTCATTTAAACACAGAGCAACGGATTTTCATGTTTTTATCATGGAGATAATTTAGGGGTAGTGCAGGACAGACCTACTAAATTTCTAAAGTTCTTTAAACCATGTAGATTTCCATATTCCGCGAAGACAAGATTTAAAAACGCACGGAAAGCTGTAGTTTAGCGGGACACATATTAGTATCACACACGCACACAATTGTAAAAAAATTATTTTCAAAAAGAGTAATTTAATTTTTAATGATACAGCCAGAGCTGTTATCAGATAAGTGATATCTAGGTTCCCAAAGCGTGGTCTCAGTCCGTCTGTATTCGCTATACCTCACTCAATATACACCTTTAGTACTCTTATTTCTTAATCCAACGACAAACACAAAATTTATTGTTACAAAACAGTTACTGCAAACTCTTTTATTAATTAGTTAATTTACTTTCTATTAGAATAATTTAACCGACCCTGATTAACATTCCATTATAAACGGCCCAAACTATTCCTCTTTTAAATCAAGCTAAACAATTTAAATTCATGATTACATGGATGCATCGGTTGCACTTGCAGGTAAGCGATAGTGTTATCAGGTAGATGCGCTGGAGACGAGTCACGCGCACCGCGAGACGACAGCTAAGCGCTCTTATTCAACAATAAAGCGATTAGCGTTTATTACCGTTAATTAGAAGTATCTAATCCCTCTAACACGTGTCAATCTGTTTTATGTACTTTAGCCACGACCGCTTACATTGTCGACGGGTAGGTTATGTGACTTTCGGAAGCTTCATTAATTTTGCTTAAATAATTGGACAACATGTTAAGGTTGTTGAATAAGCTTAATCATAGCCGGGGAGCTGAGTGTAGTAGAGTGTTTCGTCTCTAGTTCCGCCCCGCGGCTGAGTTATCACTTCACGTTCGTCAGTCTCTCGAAACGTCTGGATATACAAACAGTATTAATGAAATAAGAACGAGAAACAACTCTTTTAAAAACAAGCTTTTATTTAAATGCGCTAAATATAATAAAATGAACTTTTCCTTTAAAACTTTACTTTCAACTTAAAACGTCATTACAAAATTTATATTATATAAGCGGTCGGCCCCGGCTTCGCACGGGTGATATACTATACACAAAAAAAGCCTATGTTACTCGGTGAAAATATAGCATTCTAGTGGTGAAATAATTATAAAAATCTGTCGAGCAGTTTTTGAGTTAAATCGTAACAAACGAATAAACAAATCTTTCCTCTTTATAATATTAGTATAAATAAAAGCTTGTCGCGACCTGTCGAGGAAAAACAATTAAATTAAATAACTTGATCTGATTTATTTTAATTTTTGAAATTTTCAAACTAAGTAAATACGAGTTAGTATTTAAATCTGGCGACAAGCTTTTATATCATATAAATTGTGTAAAGACGTTATACTCGTATGTTGATAGAAGTTTTAAAGGGAAAGTTATTTTATTATTTTTAGCCCATTTAAATATAAGTTTGTTTTTAAAAAGGTTTTTTCTTTTAATTATTTTTTACTTTTTAGTTTAACTCGCATTCATATTCTCAGCTAGCTTTTTCATTTTATACCCATATTGTAGGAAAGTGTAAAAAAAATTTAGTCCGCCATATTGGGTGTTTCGCCATGTTGGATTTAGAATGACGTCACACCTAACCATGCATTGTTGTCCAAACTAAACGTGAATATATAATTTCAGCTCAATCGATTGAAGATCTGCTTCTTGTTTTTTAATGTTAGATATCGACAGACGAGCCTGAGGTTCACTTGATGCTAGGTGATACCTCAGCCACAGAACATCAGTGAATGATGCGCTGTCGACCTACCTTTTTCTTCGAGCATTCGGAAATCTATAGACTGAAACCGAAACGCGCAATATGCACATAACGGTTTTCCATCTACGAACGGTGGTTCGCTACCCGGTCGGATATTCGGATTCGGATGTTGAAGTTCAATGCCTGAAGTTACCACACGTGAGGAAGACAAGCTTACGGAAAATTATAAACATGTCATCCTAGTGGGATTCGAACCCACGATCCGATTCTACCAAACGCGCCAACGAACCCGTCAAAAGTTGCATATACATATACATTTCAAGTTAAATAAAAGCTTGTAAAATTCACCGACTCTATAGCCTTAATCAAGGAGTCAGTCTCCATGGAATAATTAAATTGGCGCCGCCGACGCGATTGGAGCGCGGGTACGGCTGCTACGGGGTTCTAGTGCCTACAGTTAGTCAGCTTGTAGAAATTTCGAGACTAACTGCATTTAGCTCTGCACAGGTGGTCCGACTTGTTTCTCTTTTAATTTTATCTGAAAGGACAACTCTTGCGTCTCTCTCAGCGGCCTCACTCGAGAGAGGGATAGCATCAAAATAAACTCGCGAATGTTGTCCTTCAATGCGCGGATTAAGATAGGGTCTCTATCTAATGTTGTCCATTATTGTCTTTATGAATACAATTTATGATTTTGTTTTTCATAAACCTAGGCAAGACGAGATATAGGTATCTTGCGCAACTGAGAGATCTCATATTGAATACGTATGATGTTCCGATGTCCCAGCGTCCGCGCCGGCCGCACGTACCGCGGCGCTCGCGAGGCACGCCCGCCGCGGGTTTCGGCGGAGTAGACATTTCGTGTCGCGCACAAACTTAATATCCTCACGTAGCGGCCGCATAGCCAATTCGTCGATAACTATTATAAACGGTTCATTTAACTGAACGAGCCTTATCGGCATGCCCTATTGAATTGTTGACAAAGCACGGCGATTCATACATTAATTCACACATATGACAACCTTTACATTGAACAATGCCTAAGGGCCTGGCCACAGCTTCTGGCGGTGTGGAGTGCGGCGCGGCAAGAGGGTCTGCGAAAGGCGCGGTTTGCGGTGGTATGCCACAGCTCGACCAGTTGCGACCGCGGCGGCTCAATGCGCGGTAAAAACAAAATTATTTGTTTCGGTCGCGCGATGCTAAATGCGTCGACCACTGCCGCCGCGCGCGCCGCTCTGAGCTGTGGCCGCCTCGATACTCCCGAGTGCATTTGTTTCACTCGCACGCCGCGCAGGCCGCCGCCACCGCCGCCGCGCGAGTAGCCACCGCGCCCCAGGTCGCACCGCAATGCGCGTCGCCGATAGCTGTGGCATACTTCATACAATTTGCTCAATTTGTTTTTGCCGCTCGCCGCTTTGCGCGCCGCAAACCGCGCCGCAAAACGCGCCGCAGGTGACTGTGGCCAAGGGGTAAATGAGCTAAATTGTATTTGTATTAATGAGTTCAGCGATTGAAACTCTCGCTCTGAGTTATATCTACATCGTATTAGACATTGTCAGTGGGGAAATTTCTGAAGTTAAACTTGATACCGTCACGTTTATCTCTGTAAAGTCTCGTCGAGCGATAACGTTAATGGCTACTTAATTACTCGCTAGCGTGCTTTAATTACATTCAATTACATTGTATTTGATAATTCGGACGCATATCGTTCGCATTCGCCACGATCTGCGGACTTCGGGAGCACAGTTCGCAAGGAACGCAGACACCGGTAGAGGAGCCAGCGGCGCGCGGAGTGTGGGCAGGGAAAATTTCGGATTACCGAGTGCTATCTGCGAGCCCGCGGCCGGCCGACGACATCCTTATAAAACTGGTGGTGGCCAAAAAGTGGTATCAGTCGAGCGAGTCGCGCAAGGTCAGGTGCCGGCACTCGCGACGAGCACGGAGCAGTCGGCGCGGGCGCTCGCGGGCGGTCGCTGAGCGCCAGCCGCAGCGAGCGGTGACCACGTGTCGCCGCTAAATATATAACAGTTTCCGCAGTTTCCTCTGTGCGCACTCACTTTTCCCGCGGAGACGTTGTGTTTCGGCTCTCCTCCCCGTGCTTCTGTAGCCCGACACCCGGTAACTCCGCCAAGTTGGGGGGCTCCTGTGATAGTATTTCTGAGTAAGTAGCATCGCCCCATCTTCATTTAATTTCCTCAAGTATTTTATCGGAATTCGTGCACATTAGGGCAATGAAAAGCTGTTTAATTATGGACGTGTTTTATTGTACATTTACACGCTTAAAAATTAACTATTATTTTAATGGATTTTTTGTCGTGTTACCTAGTCGACATGTTTTTTGTCGCTCGGTAAACAAAATGTGGATATTAAAATTTATTTACAAAATAAAAATAAAATAAATGAGCTCGGAAATACGAAAACAATGTAAGTCAGTAGTGTTATTGTGTTCGCGATGGATCAGTTCGGTTCACGTATTACTGTGTTTATTTTCGTCTCTCATTTTTCTCTTTCTCTATTTCTCATCAAGTCTTATTGTGATAAAACGCCTTCTCGCCAACCGAAAAACAGTGGATCCCACTCAGATAGTCAGTCGGTTCTTACATTAAATAAAGAAGATTGTATAATTTCTTTACAAACATTGGAAAAGTTTGCAATCAACAACAGGAGATAAGATTGTATAACACGCATGTATTTGCAAAATAAAATAAGTGTATTTGATTAAATCTTCACGTGAATAACTTTTGATTTACAATGCGTTAAACAGACGTTTCGTTTTGTCCGAACCAACGTATTAGGACATGCCAATAGACGTGCTCAAGAGATATCTCGCGGACCAGTGAAGACAAACTAAGATATAAGATATCGAGATATATTATATCTCGACATCGATAACTTTGATATACAAGATATTCATCGACAAATTCTACTTTTCACATTAGAAGTTGAGTTTTAAGTGTAAGTGTCAAGTTAGACCCGGAAGACAAAGAGATAATCGATTAAAACACGAGGAAACGGTCGACAAAATTTTGTCGTGGTTGCCATGCTAGGCCGGATGTAGGCACACAACGCGGATATGTTTACAAACAGTGCGCCGTTCAATCGAACGAGGCCCGCTCATATATCCTTCACTATGTATTTTTTGAGATCAATGTTAGCGTTAAAATAGGAGTTACACGACAGAAATAATTAATAAGGGTCTCCACTAGACAATGCCAAATTGCGTCAATTTTCTCAATCAAAATCAAAATTCCTCAATCAATCAAAAACACAACATTCGTCACTACTGAGTGATGTTCTGACTGAGGCGTCTTGAAGTTGTACTGGATTTTCCTCTGAAATCTTCTCTCATTAACAGAAGAAAGCTTCACTTTCTCCAATTACCACGAGTCCCTACTCCAGTCTCCTAGGGAGTACGGGGAATACATTTTTGCATCTATTTTCTGTACATAATTTTAATGTTTTATCGACGTGCTCATACTAGTCGGTTGAGTTTATGTACATACAACAACATGGCTCGCTGTGTAGTAGGTGCACGCACATAATATGTATATAATCTATTAATATTAAAATTTGGGCGAGTAATCTTATTTTAGGCGATTATCCATGCGTCGGGTTGTCCCTCTCCCTAAAATATGTCGAGGGGGCCGATGGCTGGCCATGCGTCGTACTCGTGAACGGGTGCTACTTGTCAAAATCACAAAGAGGATAAATCTTTGTTTATTTTTTATTATTTTATCGTTTATTTTTCATTATTATAGCTAATTACTTCAAGACGGCATATGGAAATACAAACAATTTTTAATACAAAAAACTCGACGATTAAAAAGAGTTGCGGAGAGTTTATTGCCAGTTTTTCTCGTCCGATCTACGGCCTTGATTTGAGAACTGGCAGTAAATGTACAATTTAAATTATTTTTGACGTTTATAAGTGTAAATTATGTTACCTAAAGAATAAATGATTTGAATTTGAATTTACTTATTGTTAATATGTGGATTGTGGGTCCAAGATTAGGTTTACGATCAATCAAAATCTCGTTAAGTGAAAAAAAAAATATGACTTTTAAGTTTACAATATGTATGTCTTTGCAGATTTAAGTAATCGTTATATTTGTGTTATTTTGATATTTTTTCTTAGTTTTGATATTTTTTTCTTTTTTATTTATAGAACTTGAAATTTGTTTGTGAGTAGTTTTTTAACTGTACAAGTAATGTAGTTATGAGATGATGTGCGGAGGGTTCTCAGGTAAAGTGCGCAGTGAGTGCAGTGCGCAGTGAGTGCAGTGCGCAGTGAGTGCAGTGCGCAGTGAGTGCAGTATGGCCGGGGTCACGCACTGCACACCGCAGTCTCGGGATGTGATCTATTGTGACGTCACTGATAACCTTATCACAAATAATACACGCTCTTTTAAACAATACAATTTATTGATTTAAGCATCGGCTTATCAAATATTCAATACTACCTACTCTATAATATAGTCTATAACAGTTGCAATTAAATTCGTCAGTAAGATCGCGTATCTTTTTCACTGCGAACGCTGCAGAACTTAGCCTATTCGAAATACCTTCTGTGTGTGGGCCCCACTAGGGTTTACTATCTAAAGTAACTATTATCAACACAAGTCTATTTCCTCATCCTTAATTATTACTTGAGCATTACTACTTTTTACATTTGTAATTACAAACTTATTACATTTTCTACACCAACTCAATTGGTTATTAATTAATGTTATTGTAGTATCGTTAGATTATAAATTTTGAATTCAAAGCAGCGTCTTCAAGAACATCGCTTACTGTATCTCCTCGTATCGAGTATTCCACGTTATCTGTGTTTTTTACCTCAATTATTGACAAAAAAGTGATATGGTAGGTTCACTCGATTCACGGTTACATACATACGTATACATATGTATGTATGTATCTGTGTAAGTAGTGTCCTCCACTACCGTCGTGCACGGTAGGTCATGGTATAGACGACCATGAGGTTCATTTGATTGTAGGTGATACCACAGCCACAGAAAATCAGTCAATGATGCGCTGTCGACCTCCTTTTTACTTAGAGCGAAACGCGCAATGTGCACTTCACGGGTTTTCCATCTATGAACGGGGGTTCGTTACCCGGTCGAATTTTCGATATGCCTCCCACCCGATCAATGCCCGAAGTTACCAGACGTGGGGAAAACATGCTTACTGAAAGTATAAACATGTTGTCCCAGTGGGATTCGAACCCACGAGCCATCGATGTGCACGGCAGGTGTACTAACGAACGAAAAATTCAAAATATCTATAGTTATCAAATCAAATATCTATTCAAAATAAATAAATATCTATAATTATCTATTAATATATACAAGAATATAAAAACAAAAAGGATTTACATATTTACAAACAATAAATTTTATGTAGCGATGCAGTTTTTGTGCGACGTATGATAGTGATATTGTGTTCATAGCAACTTGTGACAAATAATAACATGACACAAATAATCAATTTTGATTCGCGTCACGTTTCGTTGTATCTAGAACATATTTTGACGGCATCGTTTGAACAAATAGTTGCGATAACAAAGAATTCACTAGATACTATTTTTAACATTACGAGAGTAGGTATAAATGTATGATGCCAGAAGTTGCAATAGACGAGCCGATAGGTACCAGGATATCAGACGGGTGCAAGAGCTATCAGTGAACGCACTAAACAACAATACTACAATAATTTATTGGCTTGACCTCGCGAGAGAGTGATACACTCGCATTTCGCGTTCAACACAACGCGATTCCGTCCTACTCATAGCTATATAAAACTCTATACCAAATAAAATAATTCTACAATAATATTGTCTAATATAAGATCTCTAATATTACACAGACGAAAATAACATTATTGTAAACAAAACGTCTTACGGTACATGCTCGGGCATAATACGCAGTGCAATGGTTCAAAATATTATGTATGTTATATAAAACTTACGTAATTGTTTTATAAACACTATATGCACCGTTCACCGGCCGCGGCGCCGGCCAAATATCGTCCAATGAGCCAATATCGTTGAGTTCAAGACAATTTTTTTTAGAAATTTTGAATAATATAATTTTAAAGCGTTCGCCGTAGAGCGGTACCCGGGCCGGAAACCCAGTACAACCTTCAGAGCTCCAACAGGGATTTACAATTACTGACTGATATCATTACACTGAAGGACGGAACTATCAGAGATCTTTATGTCAATGTAAAAGTACCTAATGCGGTAGGTAATTTAAAATAAAGATCTTTTGAATTACGCAACGGATTTAATGCGGGTTTCAATAGATGGATTGATTCAAGGGCAAGGACTATAGGTAAAGTTTAAAATCGTTTTGTGTTCATTTGTGCAAAAATGACGATAAAGACCAACTGAGAGCTTTCATCGAGAATGCTGTGTACATAGTATTACCATTACAGAAATATGATTTTGACGGGCTCCTTGGCGCGTTCGG
This sequence comes from Anthocharis cardamines, assembly GCA_905404175.1. Lineage (NCBI taxonomy): Eukaryota > Metazoa > Arthropoda > Insecta > Lepidoptera > Pieridae > Anthocharis > Anthocharis cardamines. Next base: position 9,860,988 of record FR989971.1, on the reverse strand, counting down.
TGGAACGACTGCCGTGCGCATCGATGGGTCGTGGGTTCGAGTCCCACCGGGACGACATGCTTATGATTTTCTGTAAGCATGTTTTCCCCACGTCTGGTGGCTACGGGCATTGATCGGGTGAGAGGAATATCAGAATTCCGACCGGGTAACGAACTACCGTTGGAACGGACGAACACGGATGGAAGGACCGTGAAGTGCATGTTGCGCGTTTCGGTTTCAGTCTATGGATTTCCGAATGCTCAAAGTAAAAAGTAGCTCGACAGCGCATCATGGATTGATGTTATGTGGCTGAGGTATCAAGTGTGCCTAAGTGTGACTACCTCGATCTAATCTGATGCTCGTCAGTCGATATAAAAAAAAAATTAAAAATGTCTAAACTATAGTTACATAGCTGTAACCCAGCTAACCCGCACACATTAAAATCCATAGTTTCTTATTACATCTAGAGATAAGCCTACCACTGTGACAATAGTTATAAGACTCTTTGCTCTGTATTTATTTAACTTCAATTAAATCAGTCATATTGTATTAACACTTGGATGGAAGTTTCATTTTAAAAACTCTTCTGCCATCGCTCCCAATAAAACTCTATTGCAAATGAAATAATTAATCGTAGAATAAAAAATATTTTCCTGATGTGCGTAGGTTGAAAAAGTGAAAAGTGACGAAAATAAAACGATTCGATTCGGTAATAAAATACGATCAATAAGTATTTCGTATCGATACGAACGACTGAAAGTGATATTATTAGGTTATTTAGGCGAAAGCCGTATTTATCGCATGTTGTTATGACTTAATTTAAAGTGTATGTACGAGTATAAACGACAACATAGAAACTAATAAGACGTATATAATATATACTAATACAGCGGTGTGTGTGTGTTTCAGGAGGGTCGCGGCGGCGCGCGCAGGCGAGCGGCGCGCGCGCAACATGCTCGCCAGCATCAAGGGATTCTGGAAGGTGTGCCGCTACGGAGACCTCTACATGGTAAGCGGTCAGCCGCGCGAAACTTTATATAATAATAAATCGATCAAACCGGGAAAACACAACAGATAGATACACAAATAGTGACTTTACAACACTAGGATTGGACTATAATGTAGATTGATTTTTAAGTAAAACCGATACTGGTTCTTCTCCAAATCAACAGAATATAACGTTATTACCTACAATTTATTCAAAAATCAACGTAATAATATATGTCAAAAATAGGTTATATTTTTATTGTTATGCAGATATATATATATGACATCAAGAAATCGCAGAGATTGAGGACATTGCGCTCACGCATATTTCGATTTTATTTTTTGTTTGTTTCCTGAACTCAAAATGTCATCATATCACGTTGTGAAATGACGGCGAAATAGATTAGCTACCGACAGTCACTGGCGCTATGATGTTGTACAACTGATGTATAATAATAATACACATACAGCGGTAATTATGGGCCAATTAAATACAAATGAGCGCCACCACACATTGACATTCGTATGAGACATTACTAAGTGATACTGACATAAAATATGAAGACAAACATAAGATTATTTCCATACATCTTGGCCGGAGGGCGGAGAGACAAGTCATAATCCCTACGTGTATTTGTATCGCTGTTAGCTAAAATCTCGTGTCTTCAAAATGTCGGGTGTACAATGATACGATAATTTTATAATACAACAAAGAGTTTATACTCGTATAACAATAGATATCTCAGCATTGTTGCCGATTACATTACTTTAATTTAATTAACAATAATGAATAAATTATATTTTTTTTAGAGAAACGCCAATAAAATAAGCTAAGATACGAATATTTCAATAAATAATAATCATAGAGTCAAATTAAATTGAGTCCTGCCGCGGCCGTTGTGCTCCCCAATACTGCCTCTACAAATTGAGTCCTGCCGCGGCCGTTGTGCTCCCCAATACTGCCTCTACAAATTGAGTCCTGCCGCGGCCGTTGTGCTCCCCAATACTGCCTCTACAAATTGAGGCCTGCCGCGGCCGTTGTGCTCCCCAATACTGCCTCTACAAATTGAGTCCTGCCGCGGCCGTTGTGCTCCCCAATACTGCCTCTACAAATTGAGTCCTGCCGCGGCCGTTGTGCTCCCCAATACTGCCTCTACAAATTGAGTCCTGCCGCGGCCGTTGTGCTCCCCAATACTGCCTCTACAAATTGAGTCCTGCCGCGGCCGTTGTGCTCCCCAATACTGCCTCTATAAATGCGCGATTCAGCCATGACAGGTTCATTGCTAAGAACCGTTACAATTAAGATGCACTCCGCCGTATCAATAATAACGCAGTAATTATATGTCCCCTTTCTCGAAGGATCCGTATAAAACAATTGTAATAATTTCGCACGATAATTAATTAATTATAATAATTACGTACAATGTACATGTAGGTGAGACGGATCGTTCGACTTCCGGCGGAAGGCGCGCCTTGACCGTCAGCGCGGCCGCTCCGATAGCATAGCGAGCGCAGCGAACGAGTGAACGATAAGGCGAACGATACATTAGCACATTGAACGCCGAACCAGTAGGTCTATTACCAAAATCGAACGCAACGAACGGAACGAAACGAAAGAACAAACAACTTCGTATTTTAACTTATTAAGAAAACATTTTCAATTCCTAATAATTACGATCATAGTAATGTCAAACGAAAGACATAATGTCTAATTGCGAAAGATGGATAGATCATCAGATTCATAATAGGAAAATATGCGATCCGTCAGCCGAATCTTCGTATTTTGTTTTGGCAATAGGCCTCCAGTCTTTTTGGGCAACACAACAACACGTGTTTTGTACCTGCTGAGTCATCATTGATTTTCTTCTGACTAGTGATCGTTAGATCTAATTTGAAAGATTAAATTAAAACGATTTTCGCTCAAAGTTATAGTAAAAATATCGAAATGATAGAGAGAGATGAGAGATACTTTAATAGTAAATTCATTTTTTTTTTAGAATTCAATCATTGAAATCTATCACAATATACGCATATGGCAATATTTATTATAGTTATTACAATGAACAATACGATAAATAATAATTTATAATACAGACTATGATTTTAAAAGTCGGGTATCAAAAGTGTGCGCAAACGTCGCTTTTGAGTTTAGTGTGTAAACGGCCTTACACGATGTTGCTATTGAACTTGACCCGCGAGGCGCGTTCAATGTCGGCGCGGGAGGACAGCGGTGACCGGCGCGGCGCGGCGCGTGCGCAGCAGTTCGGTTAGCGCAAAACGGTGCGAGGCGGTGCGGAGGACATCCGGACTGTCGGATTGAGAGCGGATAAACTCTGCATTTCCGCAAAAAATCGGAAATTAATTGTTGTCCTAATTATACAACATTCTATTTCGCCCATGACCTTTCAGGGTGTCAAGTACGTGCCATTTACAAATTACAACGAACCTTAATATGTAAAATGTACGTAAAACTAGAGCAAAGTACATATAACGAGTGCTCGGTAATCGGCCTTTCTTGAGGTTTGGGCGATAACAAACATATTTAATAACATTCTAAATTTGAAAAATTTAATATTTCATGTTTTCATAACAGCTGGTGTACACAGATGATTCGGTATTGAATTCATTACACACACAAATTCTCTAATCAGATTATTAATAACAAGAGTTGGAAAGTCAAATTGATAGGCGTTATCGTACATCAATTTGCTTATGTAAAAATATACTTGATAATATTGTCTTTTATTGACGCGAGTATCACACATTAAAATAAAATACTGTATGTGGCGGGACCACTATACAAACCCAAAAGCCCGGTTTTTAACACAATACGTTTATATATTTACGTAATCATATAAGATATATTTGACTGATATACATTGAGGGCGGTATTATTCCTATATCCTATATCCACTAACTCAGTTGAAATCTGAATCTAAGAAGTTAAACGAGTAAGTATAACTTGACATTAATCACTTGTGTTATTATTGTATTTAAACATAAACAAAAATACTACTAATAATGGACACAAAGTGGACCTCGGGAAGTCCACCTCGGAGTTATTATTTATTAATATAATTAGTATTTCATAATATTACGTACATATAAAGGGACCAGTGTAAATATTTATTCCACCAATTTTTTTGCCCACAAATTCTTTACTTTGTAGAACAGGACAATTTTTAAAGTTAATTGGTCTAGGTTTTAATGTAAATGTTTAAGGTTCTATTTTTATTTCGGAAAACCCGATAAAAAACTTGTCAACTTTCGAAATATTTAGTAACGAGAAAGAAAACATATAAGGTACCAAATAAGGTATTACAGGCGGTTTTCCAATTTTTACTTTACAAATAATTACTATCGTACTGTACTGAGTCGCCTGGCATGAAATAAAATAGAGATAATCCTTCGTCTACATTTTTGAACTATTTGTATTTGATCCCAGGGTTCATAACAGGAATTTGAAGATTCAAGCTTTTATGGGGTGATCTATAATCATCAAATCACGTGTTCCGAGGGCTCCCTCATAGTATACATATAATATGTTATCACTCAAGCATTAAGAAGAGGTCCGCGTGTAGGACACTCGCTGCCGGCTGCGTCGCGGCGCGGGCGCAGGCGGGAGCGCGTGCAGCTCCTAGCTGGACTCTAGACCGCTTTGCGATTGCATAACATCACGCAACAATACAAAATGCATCGCAATAAAATTGCTCTGTTATTATTTTGTCGTATTCTTAACTATAATATATTAAAGTGCAAAACAAACATGGAAAACAACTAATGGAATTCGATCTCGAAGGTTTTATGTACCGATTAGTGTGAAAGAAAAAAAAAACTAAGCGATTTACTTAAATGGAGCTTAGAGTTCCTAATAATTTATCTTCACATTATTTTTAAAAATTATTTATTTTAGTAAGAAAATACTAAAACGAAAATGATAATGTTATTTGACACCAGTAGCAGCAGTGATAGGTGGATGGGGATGAAATAGTCGGGCTAGGTGCGGGCGGAAGGGGAGGGTTGGAAGTCACGTTGAAGGACAGAAGATTGAAGTACTAGATTGGCTTACATGAACAATATGCTTATAAAAGATTCGACTGGGTGAGACAGACGTAGGCCCAACGCGCCATTAGTACCCCGTTAGAATAAGAAGATTCAACTCGACAGAACTCAGCTTTAATATTATCAAAGTGTCAACTAAATTTAAAATGTGATTCCAAATTTTATAATACAGGTCCTTACCCAGTTTTTAGAGTTCGGTTTGCGATACAGTGACGTTCGAAGTAAACCCACACGTAGCTTTGCAGGCAGGCAGGTACTTATATTGACGTTGATATTAAACGAGATACATTATTGAACGTAAATCATCGATCAATTATGATTTATAATTATTCATAATATCTTGACATATGCGGAGTTTCTCAAATTCATTATACAAGAAAAATACGTGACTCATGTATAAAGATTGTGTTTCTTTTTATAAAGACGTACCCACTTAAGTGTTTTTGTTATACTTTTTTGTTATTTTTTGTTAATAAATTCGGATTTGGTTCGAGCAACACGCATGGATGCAACACGTTGGCCATTTGAAGCGAATCACTGACACTCGCGACGTCTTGAACTTGTATCAATAAAAACCGGCAGCTTAGCGTTGCACTAGGTCATCCCAATGCGTCTGTGTATAGCGAGCGAACGAGGTAGTTGAATCCTTTTAAATTATCTTTTGTTTTGTATTTTCGTTCAAAAAGGTATGGCCATTGTTAGTATTGTTGTCGAAATATGGACCGCGACCGTACAAGTAATATAATATAATACACTCAGAGTTCGGACCGATGTGGGTATTGTTACATGATTTTTTGTTGGATAGTTTGTTACGACCTCGCTCGAGAGACTTCTGACCGTCTAGTCAAAGTCAAAATAAAAATGGAACTTAATTAATTTAATGGAAATTGTTACACTTATGGCGCACACGGCCGCGGCAGAGACGCAATCATACTTTTCTCACATTCTTTATAACGACATAAACACAAACTAGTTTGAGTAATTATTTTACATGATATGTAAAATAATTACATTTTAACTATCTCATAAATATCATGTTTTGTTAAAAATAATATTAACTACTTTACTAAAATTCCTGAGAGTACAACATGTACCTAGCGGGAGGCAGCTCCGTGATCTATACTAAGTAATATTATAAAAAGGAAAGATTCGTTTGTTACGATTTTACTGTTATTGCGATATTTTTTTCCTCTCTGCACCGGGGCCCTTGTCCATCTAGTTACGGCACTGTACCTAGTACCTCCCAACAACTGTTAGAAATATGGGGACTGGAAAATATTGACATAACGATTATTTGAGATAAAGATTATTGAACGGTGAAGGTCTTACTGCAACATAACTATAATAAAAAGGTAAACTTAGTACCCGATAGTTATTGTTATGTTGTTTATAACGTTCAGATAACGAGTCGTGTAGATAATCGATGATTAGATAAGGAAAATGATAGCTCGTCTGCCTGCGACGGGGGCCGGGGCAGGCGTGGAAACGTCCGCATCATCTCGGATAACCACTGCCTGCTCAGCGCCCGCCCGCGGTAATGGCGGCGGGCGGAGTGCGGCGCGTTCCGCTAGTTACACCGCTTCATTATGTATAAGCGGTCACGTTATATAAATCTCCGCTTGTCAACTCGCTCAAAAACATCATATTAAATATAGATAATTTACCCATTTAACACGGCCGGTGATTAAAAAGTAATTGGCTTTTCCAACAATGCGTAATTAAATAGTCGCGACAAATCTTTGATTTACAATTTTTTTAAACCTTTATCACAACCCCTAGCAAGTGCTACATACAAGTATACACATTCATACATACATATATTATGTTACTTAGCTTTGTGCGATCGCAAAGAACATAACAGAGAACGGCCACGTGCTAACATTGCTCACGTTTTCTCTTTATTTTCGTAAATCGTAATTGAAAAATAAAAATCTTGGCACCAGCACCGGCCGGGCTGCCAGAAGCAATGTCAATGTTCCCTCCATTCAGATACAAAACATTCGGCCCGACTATAAATACCGTATCACTCTGAATACTAACACACTGAAATGTTACGTGTTATGCCAATTTAGTAGCTTTGAACTTTCTTCGCGAGCAGTTGTACTGGAGCTATCCAATAAACAATACAAGAAATAACACACATTTGTATTTGATGAGCTCGTAATCACCATGTTCTCGGAAGTATGTGAGCACCACTCGATCTATCGGCGAGCACGCGACCTGAGAACGCCGCAATAACCAGGACATTATGACTCCGCAGGTGCTGGCGGCGCTGGCGGCGCAGTCCATCAACATCTCGGTGGGGTTCTGCCAGGGCTTCTCCGCCGTGCTGCTGCCCCAGTACACGCACGAATATCCGCTGATATCTTATGAGCAGAGTTCGTGGATCGGTTAGTGATCAATCTTTTCAATTCATCTTACATTGTTTCTATAATCCATGTTTATTGAGGTTAATATCTAATAACATAAGTTAACAACTGTAAAGGCTAATTGAGTAATTTAGTTAATTTAACGATGTAATAATGAAATAATAATTAATAACATATACAAATCTAATTGCTGATATCTTACTAATATATTTTTCCGGTGGTATGCAGCGAGCCTGGGCGTGATATCGAACCCGATCGGGGCGCTGATGGGCGGCATGATGGTGGACGCGGTGGGCAGGAAGCTGCTGCTGCAGTCCATCGTGCTCCCCAACCTGGTGGGCTGGCTCGTCATCGCCTTCTCCGAGACATACATATTCCTCTGTGTCGGACGATTCATCACCGGCTTCACTATCGGTACGTTCCCATTTCATTACGGCAGCGTGGCGAGTCATTATGACGATAATGAACATTCACGTATAATAGAAGATATAATGGTTATCTAACCCGCCGATCGCTCTATCGCAGGCATGTCGACGGCGTCGTACATCTACGTGGCGGAGATAACGACGCCCGAGAAGCGCGGCGTGCTGAGCGCGCTGGGCCCCGGGCTCGTCTCCACCGGCATCTTCGTGGTCTACTCGCTCGGCTCCTTCGTGCACTGGCGCAAGGTGGCCGCCATCTGCGCCGGCGTCTCCTTGCTGACCCCCTTCCTCATGTACTTCGCGCCCGAGTCGCCGCTCTGGCTCGCCTCCAAGGGGCAGATGAAAGAGGCCTACAACGCGATGTTCTGGCTGCGACAGAACAACAACACCGCGCAGCAAGAGCTCATGGAGTTCACCAAGGACAGGAAGAACTCCGAGTCGATGACGATGAGACAGAGGCTCGCCCTGTTCAAACGGAAGAATGTGCTGAAACCGTTCGCGCTGCTCATCGTGTTCTTCTTGTTCCAAGAGATGTCCGGCATCTATGTCATACTGTATTACGCAGTGGATTTCTTCAAGTCGGTCGGGACCAGCGTCAATGAATTCACGGCGTCGATCATCGTCGGCGGCGTCCGGGTGTTCATGGGCGCGGTCGGGGCGTGCCTCATAAACAGTTTCCGAAGGAAGACGCTAGCGGCGACGTCCGGCTTGCTGCTCGGCGTAACGATGCTGGGAGCCGCAGTGTGCGACAGCTTCAACGGCCCGCCGCTGCTGAAGCTGGCCTGCGTGCTGCTGCACGTGTCCTTCAGCATGGTCGGGTTCCTGCAGCTGCCCTGGATAATGTCCGGGGAGCTGTATCCGCAGGACATCCGCGGGGTGATGTCCGGCGCGACCTCGTGTTGCGCCTACATGCTGATCTTCTTCAATATCAAGACGTACCCGCAGCTGGAGTATTACGTGACGAGTAATGGGACTCTGTATTTGTTCGGTATCTGTGCCCTGCTCGGCGCCGCGTACTGTTTTCTGTTCTTGCCGGAGACGAAGGGCAAAAGCTTAACCGAGATTATGAGGCAATTCGACGAGGACAAGAAAGAGACTGACCCCGAGCTGGGGTTCGAGAGCAAGGTGTGCGCGGAGGGCAGGCCGGTGCAGAGGCGGCACAGCGCCGGCGCCGCCGTCTGCCTGGACAAGGGCGGTGACCTGTCCGGCAGCCGGTGGGTTCAGAGCGACGACAAGACTATGGAGCGACACGAATAGACCTATTTATATTGCTCACCGCTCTCGTACCTGAAGATGATTTAAAATAGAACTTGAACCGATGCGATCTCACATCAACTATTTCTCATTTTACGTTATTATAGCGATACGGTACGGTTCTGATTTAACTTTATTCTATTTCATCTTCAGTTACGATGTTTATTTAATAATTGTTTGTTACCGAGTGGCAGATGTGATGGGACGTTAGTTACTATTTAGAGTTATTTAATTGTATTTAATGTTACACGATCAGTATTACCTACCGTTACGCGAGTCTCGCCGTTTGCTACTTAAGTGGTAAGACTGCAACATTCCATTGTGATATCACTATCACTACTGTATTTATAAGGTGACGTCGTTTAAATCGAATTAGTTTTACGTTTTATTAATTAAGTATATTTTTAGGTTTCGTACAAACGGTTATAGTATCGAGTTAGATATAAGTATATAGCTAGGATTGACTGTTGATAATGTTATAGTCGTGTTAAGTTGAAACGATTTAAATTATGCCAATAATATAACTTCTGTGATGATCATTACAAGTAATCAACAATAAAATAAAACGAATAATGTAAAAATCAAATACAAAGTTGTTTTTCAAATGAGTGAGTTTTATTAACCCATAAACAGATACCTACTGCTGTACACATATTACATACTAGCGATCCACTCCGGCTCTGCACGGGTGCAATGTAGATGTACTACATATTATAATGAAATGAAAATACTACTAGCTAATAAAGTTACTTTCTATTGGTGAAATAATTTTTAAAATCGATCGGGTAGTTTTCGAGGTAAATCGTAAAAAAACAAACAAATAAATCTTTCCTCTTTATAATATTATAGATATTTAGTACTTAGCATTTCATAGATTTTGTAAAATTATCACAAAAATAACACTCTAGATGTTATAAGTAGTTACTAATATTCAAGTTATTTAATTGTAACTTCACTGATCATTTAAGCAATATATATTTAATAAGGTTTATTAAGTTTTGTATACATTTCAAGTTTAAGTAGTTTCAACAAGTTAATATTAAAATCAAATACTCTGGGGTCCCATGTCCCATATTTTGTGACATTCGATAAGACAAAACTTGGCAAAAAGCCCTCGTTGGTCTCTTGTTCGAGAGTCAACTAGCACTTGTTACCATCACGCACCTCCGCTACATACAATTAGCCCCTTTTTAGAAATAGCGACATATTTTTATACAAAATGCTTCCGAAACGTCCCCAGAGTATACACTCCAGAGTTCCCAGTGTACCCTGTAGACGTTTCGGAATCTCTTTGTTCCTGTGGGAGTCTTTATTTTTTGTGTATTACATCCCAGAATAAACACTGTTTCTACAATATATTTGAGAACAACTTTGAATATTGACTTCACTATGCACACACATTATACAGAAAAATGTACATACCTCAATAAATAATTATAATAAGAACGCCATCTGTCGAAACCATTAAAAAGGTAAGACAGACGTGACGAAGGTAAACAGTGAGCCTCCCGCCGCGGCTCACGGAAATTATTATCAAAGCCTTTTAGTTCGTCGCACTGCCACTAGATGGCGCTATAAATATGAATGCTGTATGTATTTTATTTAAACAAGGTCAACTAAATGCCTAATATTTTCCATCAGCTTTTAGTAACTATATAACGCAGCTCCAAAAATCAATTTTCGTTCTTTGTCCTAAAGTTTATTATCCACAGTTTACTATACAAAGAGTCGAACATCAATGACCCGTGTAGTGTATCACAAAGCGGTATCGGAGGGCACGTACCTGGTCTGCGGGATGCCGTACTTGATGCCGACCCCGACGCGCGGCAGCGCCTTGATGACGCGCTTAACGGTCGCCTGGTCCGGGAACGCGAAGAATATCGACGCTGGAATTACAAGTTCGGTATTATTACTTGGAACAACAGTAAAGCTGCTTCATGTTATGTCGATATAAGATCACTCTCAAAGAACTAAACATTCACATTATTGTGATCCGAGCGGTCATTGCCGCACCTTAGTTTTAGCTTGTCGGGACACCGCACACACTGAAACTCTAAATCATATTGTCATACATTAAAAACTACATGATAATCTTGATTGTGGGAGATACCTCAGCGGCAGAATATCAGTTAATGATACACTGTCGACCTATTTTGTACCTCGAGCATTCTATAATCCATAGACTGAAACCGAAACGGTTTTTCCATCTGTGAACGGTGGTTTGAATCCCGGTCCGAATATCGATATTCCTTTTCCCCGTTAAATGCTCAAAGACTCAAGTGACTGGTCAAAGAGAAGACAATATGTTAACAGAAAATTACAATCGTGTCCTCCCGGATGGATTAGAACCCGCGACTTATCGGAAACATTAATTCGTCTTGAACTTAAATCCTTGGTGATCAGCTAATTACATGGAGTAATTGAGAAATGCATATGAAGCGGTGACTTACTTCTGCTGGCGAGGAACATCTCGATGGCGGTGTTCTGCAGCAGGTAGCGCCGCGAGAAGATCGCTCGGATCTCGCTGAAGTACCATTTCCCGTGCAGGTGCTCGCAGTACTTCAACACCTGCAACCGACGGACACACACCTCAGCATTGCAGCTCAGAGACAGACGAGGGGATACGAAGAGAGATTTACCGACAAATTATATAATAATCTGACCAATTGCTTTAGTGCTATTCATAGTGTATATTACATATAACCAAACATAGTCGTGTTTTGGTGGAAGGTGTAGCAGCTGTTGAAAACTTGATTAGCGGTGAGCGCTTGAATTAGATTAACTCGTTTTTAAAATAAAACAATAATTAATTTATCTTTTATAATATACATTTCCAACAACGACAATCGTGATCAAACAAACCCATCCACTATGTAATTATAACGACCCCTAATTATGACAAATACTGACCGCTCTCTCTCGAGTCCACAGATCCGTTCTCCATAAAGAGAATATTTACAAAAATAACTTCATTATAATGATATTAACAGAACGAGATTTTCACACTTCACAGCCGTAACAGTTTAGTTTATGGGGAGGTGGTGGTGAACAGACAAAAATAAACCGCGTCCAAGTTGCATTATGTAGAGACTGAATTTTTCATGTCTGGCTAAATTAAAACATAACTTTAAACTTTTACCAAGACCACCGGTTCGAAATGTTGCTCCTACCAATAAAAATCAAAATGTGTACCTTATAATATGTACCTAATTATCAATGAACAATTAAAACTATTGAGTATAACGATTATGCAAGTGTCCCGCTAAGCTACAATTGAGATACTCTATCCGTTTCTATTTCATATTATATTAAACCCTTTTAATAATAAATATTTTTTTAAAAATCTTTTTTAAACTTGAATTTGGTCGTTTTTGTGTGTAAGTCTTGAAGGTGTATATAATATATATATCCTATTTCGGATCGAGGTTGAACACTGAACAGTCACATGGCGTGCTCCCACATTAATGGGAAAGGGCCCGGGGCCCAACGCTGTGACTGCGAGATTGAAAAGCGAGTGCTCGGTTACTGATTTAAAAATTAAAACATAATAGTATAGGAGAGCGTGACAAGCTGCGTACAATACTGTCTGGTCTTAATGTAGGTCCCTATTATGTATCACTGTAAGCGATTATTCCTTATAATATTTATTCTGAGTTTTCCAGTCTGTCTTATTAATAATCCTTGATTGAGGTCTGTTTTTGTGCAATATATATGGAGGAGGCGCGGCTGGAGGTTGCCGGATTATTGGACGTGTAGGTCTATTGAAGAGCCGGTCTACTGTACAAGCAATAAGATATTTTGATGTTTGTTTCCAAAAATAAGATAAAACTATAATAAAAAAAATATACGAGTATATAATCTCAGCAGTGCAGAACATACATATTTTATGAAAGAGAAATGTAAAATAGAATATGTTCTATTTCTGTTGACAGGATGTAAGTGTGTGTTGTTTTGGTGGTAGTCCCTCCGGGCCCGCGGCGGGGCGGCTTGTCTAGTCCAATCGTGAGGCAATTTGTCAGCTCCGCGCTCCGACAGCACGGAGGGAGAGTGCATTCGAAATAAACCGAATGAAATTGTACTCTTTAATAAAAAATATAATATCCAATATGAATTTGCCAAAGACGATGACACATATAGCTCCCCGGCAAATAACGAGTCATAACACACAAATGTGTGTTTTAAGAAAATAATATTTTAAATATTTTCCGAATTTTTATTATTTGCGAATAACTTATAAGTGTACATTTCACATGGCTATATAAAACCTAGTGTAAACTAATTATTATGTTGTATGACGTTTTTAGCTGCGATTGCCCTTTCAGTTTTCGATGCAGTCTATTACCGAAGTCGTTCAGAAAGAAACAAAAATGTTTTTATGACATAATATTATGAGAGATTAATGGATAGAAGTTGTGTCTGAGTGAGGCCTGTCGCGTCACGTCAGCTCGGACCGTAAACTCGTATTTTATTGATCCACGCGGTTTATATCACTGTATCGACCGCGACGTGCTCTACATCTGGTGCCAACACACACATGTACTGGCCAATGGCCACACCTAGTCGGTCGGAGTTTGTAGTCGTCGGTGGTCACTTCGGAGGTGACCATAGGAGCTCTACAACTCCGGAAGAAGTAAAAATTGGTTTATTTTTATCAACAAAGTGCTCAATGATATACCATATAACCTCGGACGATACTCACGGCTACCGGTACTTAGCATACACTTGTAATAATGTAAACTTTTTTAGAAATTAAACATTTTCTCACATCGCTGATCTACTGATAAGAGAAATAAATCAATCAATCAATGAATAATTTATAATGCATTATCTAAATGCAAATAATGAATTCCCCAGTTTGCATATCGGTATGTACGATCAGTACGTCACGTGCTAACTAATGCACACGTCGCACGTCACCTCTGTATAAGGAGATCACATTCAATTAGTTCATAGAAAGGAAGTGCGCTGCGAATTAATTACCGTCGACAAAAAATTGCAGCGACCGAGGGACTGCATACGTTCTGTCGATATAGTACCGCATCGGATCGCTATTTTTATTTTCCAAATACGTTTCTGACTGAGATACCATGATATTAGTTTTCAAGAGTAATACACACTTAAATTACCTCAGAATTTTTTTCAGTAAATATGAATAAAAACGAAAGAATATTAATAAAAATCTTTATTATACCAGTATTACTCCCATAGTAAATTAACCGGTGTTCAGTCCTTGCTTGTTTATATTTTTTAATTCACGAATTTACATGAGTTTTAAAAGGGTCATGAATTTAAAATTATTGTAACTTCAAAGTTAGAACTAGCCTAATCACATGTAATACAATTATTTAATTGAAAATTAGCACCATTCTTAAGATAAAATGTCGTCATGATGCTTTAGTTGTAAATATATATTTCAATGAATAGTTGTAGTGGCTTCTATTCTTTCACTGTTGAAAAGTAATTCAACTTGACAATTTGTTCAACTTGATTACCAAGTCTCAACTGGTTGTTTGAAGTTCAAAGCGATTTGTAATATAATTAAAAAATATATTTATGTCGGCTAGCATATTCTGTTAATAACGTAAAAAGCTTTCAAGAAAGTCCAAACGAGACAACGGCATATCTCCTGTTTGCGTTTCCCAATTGTAAAAAAAAAAAAATTAATTAACGTAACCTATAACCATTTAGATGAGACCCTTAATCATGCGTCCCGTCGCCGGCGAAGTTAATCGCTTTGGATGCATTTAGACATGTCTCTGATGACATTTGGATGTTAACGTTTCCTCGTCGACAACGACTTCGACTTTCTTAGCAATAAACGCGACCGCTATTAACGTTTAATTATATTGTACCTATATTTATCGGCGACAACGCTGTGTCTGAATCTCATTTCTCCTTCAAAGTATATTAAAGTTCAGTCCCCGGATATGCAGACCGTACGAGGAGGTCGCAAGTTTTTGCCGGTCGTCCCTAATGGGGGCACTTGTCACTGTACCGGAGCTTATTTATAGCTGCGATAAGCATCGACCGCCGCGACTCCGCTGCGTACCTGGTACGCACGATCCAATCTTGCAGATACTTAAGATTAATTTCACACCTCATTTTGATATCTATACAAAGACCAATACAGTATCTTATCGCGTGCAGCTTAATGGTCTATTGTTTGAAATTTATCTGAGGACAAACAATATTGTTGCTATTCAGGTGTTGATCGCAAAAATTGTGCGATGCGTGTTCATTTGTTTATTCAGTGCGTGTAGGAGTACTGCGTGTGATCGCTGCTCGCCTGGTGTTCTCTGAGCCGCTAATCAAACGCGCCTCTCGGCGAACTAATCTTGTTGATTTATATGCGAAGCTGTCTTCTCCAGTGCATGTTAACTAGACAGCCTACGACCGCGACGTGCAAACGCTTAGACAATCCCCAAAAGGAATTTCACGTAAGTAATTCTGAGATAACAGACCATGAAATCTTATGTTGTTTTGCGACCGACTCACTATTATTTTTGTGAAATAAAATTAACTCACCGATATTAAAAGTTGAGAGTATAAACACCCTAAGAGATGGCAGAAGTTTTCAAAGAAAAGGTTCAACAGGTACACAAATTTTGCTGTTTGCTGTACAAATAATTCAGAGAACAGCATGGTGGCTTGGTAATCAGGGGAGCAGAACAAAGGCAGCAATGATTTATGAATATGAATAGAGCACGCACTCGCACGTGTCAGTTTCGCACAATCCGTGCTCTCAGCTCCTCAGCCGGGAGGCAGGCAGTGGCGTGACCTGGCAACATTAGCGGTAAGTGCTCGCGATAGGAACCGACCCTCCGACGTGCTGAGAACACCACACTTGTGCTACTTAATTGATATGAGTGTTATTGATATTGCTAATTGTCACGGAACATGCTCTGATTCGAACCGCACCTGGGATGTTACACTCAAAGTGCTGTTAGAAAACTTGTAAACTCAGTGTGTCATAACGTGGCTACTACATACATCAATTGCATTCTTCCGGACAGTATGGGACGGCGGACTGTAGGTATATACCTACACATTAGGGATGGATGTGTGTGGATCTGAACTGAATGATAAGCTCGTAGCTATCAGTCGGCGAGCGCAGGGAGGAACATCGTGCCTTATCACTTATCAGCGGATGTGTGGTGTGTGTGTGTGTGTGTGTGAGCAGTAACACCGCGGACCGAGGGACATGCCCGCGCATTCATTAGCCGCATTCCTTTTTATCTATCCCTAACATTCCCTATTAAACGTGTGAAAGAGAAATTTGCCCGATACTGGACCCTTATTAGTACATAATTAACTAATAGACATGTTTTGTAAATAGATGTAACGTTGAATATAAGAGTACCCGAAGGAAGGTTATCGGATAGTTATTATTGTTCCTTATACCTACCTAAATTCCCCACAGGAATATTTTAAAAAGGCAAAATGTTATTACATTTATAAAAATTGGTTCAACGATTTAGCTTAGGTATTTATAATATTAATGTTACGTCATTTATATTAAAGATGATAGGTAGGTGTAGTTATGGAAGTTACTTTTAGTAAAGTAAGTTATTCAAGTGTACCTATTGCAATTCGCAATCCGCATAATTCCCTGTTCATTAATGAATTACAGTCCTTTTAAACTGTAAGTATTTATATTTCATCTTAATTAAAACTAGCATCTTCAGCAACGCGCCTGACTCCTTTCTAAATCGTTTGATGGAGCAAAAAGAAGTTCGCGACGCAGGCGCACTTGGCTCCGAGGAAGTTCTAATTAAATACCCATACATCACCCGCACACACCCGCACACACACACACACACGCAGGCGAGATCATCTCTACTTAATAACAGATCTGACATTATTCTGTCATCGGATGATGTTAAGCTTAATTAGACACGAGTGAATTATTCACGATGTGAGAAACACTGTCACGTGGAGTATAATAGTTTCCAATCATAATAGCATTCGGAAGATTTATTACCTACTTCTGAAATTAATAATTTATTTTATAAAATGATTGCCAAGTATATAATTTTGAAATTGTCGAAGGAGGTCTTTAACACTTATAATACAATTGAGGTAGACAATACAATAGGAAATATATTACGAGTAGGTTCCTCTAAGGTTCGAATTGAATCGAACCAAAATTGGACCAAATCAACCAGATTCATATGACTGAATTAATTTTATTTCAGTGAAACTAAATATCACTGATTACAAACTGACGGACAAAATTGGTAGGTAGGTACAACTCCAGTGAGATACTACGATTTATACGATACGAACAACGCTCGCAGACGAAACCGCGAGATAAAGCAAGTATGAAATAAAAAAGCTCGTAGCTCGGCGCGGAGGTAGCGAGTTCGGTTCCCGGTCGTTATTCACCGCGAATGGATAATAAATTCCCTGTCGTCGCGTTGCGCGTCGCTCGCACGCTATTTCGGGACGCGACGCTTTTTTCCCAATTTCGTCCGACTTGGTTTTTATAGAAACATTATTATAACAAGGACTCCAGAGGAATGCCTCTAGTTCCTCCGACGGTCACTCGCGATCGACATCGCTGACTGAATATAACAACTGAATGATTTTTGGACTCTATTCCTGATGCAAGAAATAACTCTGATAACTTTCTGTGACCTGTTAGATTACTTATTTCTACTGTTTCTAAAAAAACAACACAGATTTGAACATCCTTGGTGTATCAAAGTATTTATTTATTTCTTTGTCTTTTATTGAAACTCAGATATAAATGGACTCTTACTGAACAGCTCAGCCCATTAACTAATATTTAGCGCCCTCCGCACTAGTAAGTAACGCGGCGTCGGCTATTAAAGTGAAGGCGACAATATTTCACGCGGCGTTCCCGCGGGAGATAATCCCGGACATATCCGGACATACATCTGTGGATAAGGACTGTCATATTTTATCTGTCTCGCTCGTTAACTATGAAGTTCAACAGATTTGTGTTTTCACGTTACAATTTCATGGCAAATCTTTTACTTTATGGACATTTGGACAAATGGACATTTTATACACTGTAACACATGATTTAGGTACTAAAATAGCTGTGTTTATATTCTACTTTGATTCCATTTTCATTATTTTTGGTGACTAATAAGCTCACGGAGCATAGAGAAAAAAACACACGTGTCTCTAGAAAACGTTACTTTGTATAATTATACCGACCGCAGATGTCATTGTTTAACTCATTAAGCTATTCATCCGCGACGGAGTTGTGACTGGGGATCGCCGCTCCAACAGGAACACTTCGCATTTAACTCACCCAGCGTATGGGTGATTAAATAAAATGCTTTAGGCCTAAAATATTAAAATTATATTGTTTGGAGTCAGTGAGCATAGCGTTTAGATGGGACGTGATTCCATACATTTTAATGGAGCAATTTTATCAAAGAAAAAGTGTTAGTAGTCACGGTTCGATTCGACACGGCCGGTCGTTCCACAATCTTATCGGAGATTAGTGATTCCACTCGCAGCTACACGCGGCTCCCGCACTTGGTAGTTGGTGTCGACGTGTGCGGCCGACTCTACCACGTCAATTGAGCTCGCTACTCTATAGACAACAGAGGCCCAAGCGACACTTGCGAGAAAATAGTCGAACTGTCAGTTGTAACTTGTACGAGAGGTCAGTTAAAATTACATACAAATGACAGTTCACGATAAGGTTTTTTCTCGCGAATTGTTGAGCCTGAGCCTCAACCTACCGATGCCGCACATCGGCCACTCTACAATTGTAAAATCTCATTTTTGACAGCTTTTGGTCGTTACAAAATAAATATGGCCTCGATGTTTTGCACTCTCAGCTGTTTTAAATTTATTCTCTATAGACTTTAATAGCTTTTAGTTACAATAATAACTATTGTTAAGATATAAATCCAGAATGGCTGAAGTCTTATTATAAGGCATGATAAATCTGGACTCATAAGCAGTTATAGCCAGGACTTATCGTCGATCACCCTATAACTTTAAAGTAAGTCATAACTGAATGCGTCAACAAAAATAATGTACACATTATAAATACGTGATGTCGCTAAAATACAAACGCATTCAGCGAGACGAAACAAAGAAACTTATCTGCAATCTGCGATCTTTATAATAATTACACTCGACACGACGTCTTCATCGACTGCAGGCTACAACTCGCACACGACAAGCGCCCCTGTGCCGGGCCGGTAAGGGCGAACTTCGATTAAACCGAATCGTGTGATCGCTGAATTCCACTCGATCCGCGTTCTGAATCCAATTACGATGCACCGAAATATCTTTGCATTGCAACAAAAAATAATTATCGAAATAAGGAACGTGTCGCGCAGCCCTAACATTATGAAGGAGCGCGCATTCGAACCAGAGTTGAAATTCATTTCGCTCGTAATAAAGTTCAAATTTAATTAACAATGAGCAGTGAGCGCGCGTTACTCCGCCGCGTCCAGGATTGTTCAGCGAGCGGGCGGGGCGTGTCCGTTCCCCCCTCCCCCCACTCCAATATGGTGGGGTCGGGGCGGCCGGGCGGTGGGGGAAGATAGATGTGTGTCCGGGCGCATCTCTCATACGACACGATAGCGAATTCAATACACCATAAATATCTGAGAGTATGGCTCGCCGCGGCTCGAACCTTCGCCCCGCATCTCGGACAGGCGTCGCTCCATGAAATTGCAACTCGTTTTTGCCCGGATCATGCAGTGTTTAGATAATGCGCCGAGTGACAGACGTACAAACAGCCGTTTTGTATTAATAATTGTCGCAACTTGTGTTTAGAGCCGTGGCTCATAAATTTGCGGAGGGGACTCATATGTTATCGCGAGCGAGATTTTAATAGTTTTGTCAACGTTCATCGTTTAGTGACGTATATTCAGTTGCCTACTCGTACTATACTGTTTGTGTACATACCTACATAATATGTAGGTACCTATGTTCTATTTTTGTTGGCATTACACGTGGGCGTACAAAACGTATAGGTACGTCTCTGGTACAGTTGTACTCGTATAGAGTAGTTAATTGATTGCTTTACCTACACTTCAATTTAGGAAACGAACTTTTGATTAAAAATATTAGTTCTTCTAAGTCATGCGGTGTCATGTTTTATATATATATAGATATTTATTTTTGTTGTTTATGTATGTACAAAATATGAACCCAATAACAATACTGATGCAGTCCGCAACCTTCCGCGTTCTGTTCACTTATAACTGTTAGGTACACTAACACAGAACACTGAAGTATTGTTTAATTATTCTTTATAATTTTTAACAATAAAATATAACTATGAAATCAAGAATTCTTGATGTGACTATTAAAAAACTATAGATATATTATGATTATTATTATATTTCTAATTCTAGTTTAATACTTACACCCTTCGATCAACATTTAATACTATGTCAATGCTTACACCAGATAAAGGGATGCCCTACAATGTAATATCTACCTTTGGGGACTGTCTGGGATTAAAAAGACCTCTTAAAATAAACCCGACCCAAAATATTGACACACGATGCAATGAGTGATATGGTTACAATTATTTAGGTATTATTTTATGGTTTATTAAAGCATCCCATTCCCACGTCTCATCGTTAAGCAACAAAAAACTTTGTACACGTAATAAATATTTAATTCATTATGCATATTCACTTTAAGTCTAATATTCCTTTTAATTATAAACGGAAAGAATAATTTATTTAATCTTTAATTGACAGTGTTTAATGGTTGTAGCACATCGTTAGGGTTGGATGTGAAGGTATGTTGCAGGCACAGGGGAGGCTTTGCGAGCCTCGAGGTGCGGGGAGGGGAGGATGTCCGGCGGAAGTGGGCGGAGCTTATGATCCGCCATTTTGGACGAGCGCGCAGGCGCTAATGACGCCCACGGGGATGCAAGCTACGGCAACATCCTCTAATAAATTGTAAACTGGATAAAATGCGACCAAAGTTACTATAATGTCCCTATATTTCCTACTGCTTCTATCTAACCATACCTATTTGGAGTAGCAAAATCTATCACTTATCGAAAATGCTGCACGATTCGCTCTCCTGTTTAGATTATTATTATTGAGCATTAATTGATTTTTTTTTACCACGTGGAAGTAAGCCTGTTAATTTGTTAGGTAAAATGAAAATAATGAAAAAAGTTAAGGCATAGGTATGACGCATTATAACATATTATAGCATACCTACTATTATGTATTTCCA
Source organism: Anthocharis cardamines (assembly GCA_905404175.1). Lineage (NCBI taxonomy): Eukaryota > Metazoa > Arthropoda > Insecta > Lepidoptera > Pieridae > Anthocharis > Anthocharis cardamines. Next base: position 9,839,714 of record FR989971.1, on the reverse strand, counting down.
GATATTTTTTATCCGATACGGTCACCTTAGCATTACGGTAACAATAGATTTAATTGAACTTGAAAATTGGTCCAGAGCAAGACATTACGATATTACGTTATTAAAACACACAACATGCGTATGTTCCACGCGATAGATTTTATTACCTTTACTAGTCAGTAACCGTTAATAATGGCGATAAAATATATTTTTTACGACGCGTTTGGTTAAAAATACGAAAGTTTGGTTAATTTAAATTAGTAATATATTTATAGTGCGATGGTACCAGGGTCGCAGGAGCACCGCGGAGACGTCGCGTAAATCAAGCGATGGCGGGACATCCATCACGACGAGAGCCGCCATCAATCGCTCCTGAAATAGGCATGCTCTCTCGACTCGAGAGAATCCTTCAAGAAAATCCTTCTACACCAGATTGCGTTATATATATCCAATAAAAATTAATTGTATCGAGTATCGACTAACTGAGGTTATTTCGATGTATTCCTAGAAGTGAAGAACGCAATCGTTGACAACTCTCTAATGACTTTAGAGACACAAAGCGAATGAACAATTAAAACCCAACTGTATCTTTATCTAAGTTTTGAGAATTTCGATTGAATAGCTTTAATATGAGTTTGCGAGGAATACATAGAGTAGACTCTTTTCTAAATCTAGAAACGAATTTTCCATGTCTTGAATACTGCAATTTGCCAATATGAAAATGCATTCCTGAGTCCACGATATTGTACCTAAGAGGTACCTTCAGGTCGTCTGCGGGGTGCTCACTATATTACATTTATAAATATATAAATTACTTCGCGGTAAAAACAACCGAATCACAAAAGCGCTTGTTAATTTGTATCTGAGCTGACGAGAATGATGCTTATCTTATTGACTTCTTTGATTTCTATTGGAAACGACGATAACGACAGCAGCTTGTGTAGAAATAAGATAATGTTATTCGTTAATAACCTTTTTTTATAATTAAATTCATACAAGTCACCTACAGCAATTTTAAACTCCTGTTTAAAATAAATGTCTACGTCTGTAGGATTTTAACAGAGCTCAAGTTAGAAGAGGGGATAATTTTTGTCAGCTACCAGTAGATACGGTGATACTTGGTCAGAGGTACCGTGGGAATTTTGCGCTACATTTATAAGAGAAATATGTGCAATACTTATAGGACAAATGACACCATAAAATCTCAGGTAAGGGACTCAATACAGGCCGAGGATAACTGATTTTTGTATATAAAAAACATAATCATATAACAAATAGCTTTTTGGTTTGTCATAAAATATTGTAGAGTCGTTCAAATACGGAAAAGATATAAGACTAAATACAAATACATGTATCATTTGGATGTAGTCTTTTATTATTTTTGCAAGTTGTGAATGTTATGGTAAATAAATAATCGCCACCGATTTACCCAATAGTACGATGAGTAGCGCGCAGAGCACGAGCAGGCATGCAATCGGTAACCGACTCTATAATTAACCAGTCTGAATATGTTAAAAGCAACACTATTTCAATTTCTCAATAGCGGGCGAACAAATTCCTAAACGTATGTTTAATTAGCGACGACATGATACTCATTAGCTCTCCGAGTTATGACACTCGTGCTAACATCGCCTTCAAATAACCTCCGTCATTAAGAGACCGATAAATGCCGACGGAAAACATAGGCAGCGGTAGAGCGGAGGTCGCTGGAGCCACCGAGTTGACGAGTCGCGCGAACTTACACCGAGATACCTACCCGCCGCGGGGCGGGGCCGCGTGAGATCGATACCCGGGCGCGCGGCTCCGGCCCTCTCCCTCCCGCTGACGGCCAGCTAGGTGCGCGCGAGCGAGACGGGAGAGCGCCCTTCTCATTCGCCAAAAGTCATCCCCATGGGCGTACACCGCGCTCCGACGAGCTGCGCCACGGCTCAGTCTACCGACGCGAGCGTGCCGTGCGCGTGCGTGCAGCGCCGAGCGATGAGGACCGCGTGAGAGCGCCATGCTCGTGCCCCCGGAGATGATGGCGGCGCAGTCCAAGCTCGTCTACCAGATGAATAAATACTACAACGAGCGCGTCGCCAACCGCAAGGCGCAGATCGCCAAGACCATCCACGAGGTGTGTCGCATCGTGCAGGATGTGCTCAAGGAGGTGGAGCTGCAGGAGCCGCGGTTCATCTCCTCGCTCACCGACTACAACGGCCGGTTCGACGGGCTCGAGGTCGTCTCGCCGCACGAGTTCGAGATCATCATCTACCTGAACCAGATGGGAGTGCTGAACTTCGTCGACGACGGCTCGCTGCCGGGCTGCGCCGTGCTCAAGCTGAGCGACGGCCGCAAGCGCTCCATGTCGCTGTGGGTCGAGTTCATCACCGCCTCGGGCTACCTCTCCGCGCGCAAGATCCGCTCGCGCTTCCAGACGCTGGTGGCGCAGGCCTGCGACAAGTGCTCCTACCGAGACTGTGTCAAAATGATCGCGGAAACCACCGAAGTGAAGCTCAGAATTCGCGAGCGCTACATCGTGCAAATAACGCCGGCGTTCAAATGCGCCGGCCTGTGGCCGCGCTCGGCGGCGCACTGGCCTCTGCCGACCATTCCCTGGCCGCACCCCAACATCGTGGCCGAAGTCAAGACCGAAGGGTTCGACCTGTTATCTAAGGAATGTTTAACTCTACAAGGAAAAAATTCAGCGATGGAAGGCGACGCGTGGGTGCTGAGTTTCTTCGAGGCGGAGAACCGACTGCTTCAGGGCGGGTGTCGGAGGAAGTGCTTGAGCGTCCTAAAGACGATCCGGGACAGGCACCTGGACCTGCCGGGCAACCCGGTGACGTGCTACCACATGAAGACGCTGCTGCTGTACGAGTGCGAGAAGCACCCGCGCGAGCACGAGTGGGACGAGGCGGCCGTGGGGGACCGCATCAACGGCATCTTCCTGCAGCTGATCTCGTCGCTGCAGTGCCGCCGCTGCCCGCACTACTTCCTGCCGCACGTCGACCTCTTCAAGGGCAAGTCCCCGACGGCGATGGAGAATGCCGCCAAGCAGGTGTGGCGGCTCACGCGGGAGATGCTCACCAATTCCAGGGCATTCGAGAAACTGTGAGCCCCTTCCGGGCGACGATGGCGCGTGTGCTCTAGTGTTCAGCTAATGTTATTAAGTTAGGGATGTGCCCCGGCGAGGAGGGACTGTGCGTAGTCAGAGCAGTGTTCCATGCAATATAGAGTAGTCGGCGGCGACCCTGTGTGGCGGATCAGACTGTAAGTAGCCGTGATACTACTAGTTACTACAACTAATACTTTTTAGGTATTTCTGAATATTATTTGTGATATAATGTAAATAGCTTACTTGTTGTACAATTTTAGTGATATTTAATTTAAAATTAAATAAAAAAACGTGTATTTATTTGACTGAAATCTTTAAAGTAGGTTTAAAATGGATATTATAATAAATAATTTGAAAATCATACAATTTATTTTATTTGTAGTTATTATTCACATATAAAAATACATAATACATAGGGTGATTTAGCCGGTTTTCGTCCACTTAGTGGATTTGCCAGCTTATGGGCTTAAAACTAATACGTTCTACTGTCTCAAATCTAACAAACCGATTTTTTATTGAGAGCTGATATAGTCTATTTTAGGTTTACATTAAGAAGCAAATAATTATAGTTAACGTTTTTTTTATATAAAATATTTTAGTGAAAAGTACCGATTTCGTTAGTTTTCGTCCAAAAATGTTAGTTTTCGACCTTGTGTAGGTTAGTTTCCGTCCACGGTGTATAAAGCATATCCATTGCACACTTTTCTTATAGCTTTCTAATTATCACGTATTTCTGCAAGAGCATTTTTAAGGCATCTTCAGGGTATCTTTTTTCTAGTTTTTTAGATGACGGCGTTATCTATAACTATGGAATTTATTAAAAATTAAAATAATAAAATAGGTCCAAACAATATACGCGATATCGTACATCATAAATGGGTTATATCGCGTATATTCTACACGTAAGTAGAAAAAAAGCTAAACGAAAAGTAACATAACGCTGTTTGTGATGGACGGAAACTAAATACCTTACCAGTATTACTTTTCGTCCACTCATGGACGGAAACTAAAGCAATTTTCATCGCATTTTTTATTTTTCGTCCACAATATTTGAATATATATTTATGCTTGCAATACTGGTATATTGGTGGACGGAAACTAAATATCAGACTAACTAACCATCAAAGATCATTCCATAATGATTTCAACAGAATTTCTTCGCATTTCTTATTTTAAACGACTTATCAAACTTCACTTGTATTTTTGTGTTTTCGTCCACGCGGACGAGAACTGAATATTTTGCGAAATAGGTACTTCAGTTTTTGTCCACCTCGATTTTTAAAGTAATTCTTTCAATTAGTTCGAAATACACATTTTAATATGTTCTTTATGTCTTTACTTAGTTATTAATACCCAAAATATAAGAAATACATGCTAAAACAATATAAAAAACTTACTGCACAGTTAAGTCGTACCACTATTTTTTTTACATTTATGATGACATGTTCGTAGCTCGGAAACAAGCCTCAGATAGAAGTAGCTTTTGTTCGAGTCTCAACTAGATAATAAATATTTTGAGTTGATAGACGTGCAGATTTGACGTTAGGGTCCGTAACGAGACCAAATTTGTGCGGTTAACTATTTTTATAATGTTATTCTACGTAAATGTTTTACAAGACGCGCGTTAGTGGACGAAAACAGGACGTGGACGGGAAACCAGCTAAATTACCCTATATAAGGAGAGATCAATGGACTCTTTTCTAATGTTGAAAATGGGAACTAAATTCTTGTAGGAATTCCGATTTAATCTTATAGATTAGATATTATAAGGTAAAACTCTAACAGGACAATTTTTAGAGATAATATTTAATATATTATTTATTATCGATGCTGTGTCCAAGCATTTCATATGATAGCAGATTGTTTGTTATAGACAGTTAAATTGTATTTTATTCTATTACGAAAAAACTGAACAATAAATCAACATAATAATAAAGAAAATGTTTAGTGCTTTTAAACATAAAATTCGTAATCAATTTTATATCAGCTCCACAAATGTCCTTAAGACATCGTATCGCGTTGCGGTAGCGCCCGACATTAAAATGGTACCTAGGTACCTAATTATGAAACTTATCTACACAAGTGAGTTCACCTACTTTGTGAGTTTGTGAGGTCATAGGGGGTAATCTCTGAATATAATATAGAAACTCTTTTAAGAATTCTTTCACCAATAGAAATCTACATTATCAGCGAGTAACATTATTGTATAGTAGGTACATCTACACTGCACAAGTGCGAAGCCGGGTGTGATTTTTTTCTATTAAGACATTGATATACCTACTATGTTGGACACACAACAACACTCAAATTGAAATTCCAGCTAATGTCCGGCTCGGCACATAGGCTTATAATTTAGTATGGCTCGTTAGTGGTGCTACACTGAGCTCTACCTACCGCCGCACGACAGACCAGCGTCGGTTGGGCAACACACAAACACCTTGGATTATTAATGTTTGATTAGACATAGGTAATATCGGATATACTATTACTGGGAATTTGTACAAGGAATAACTAATCTGAATCACGATTCGATCTTCGCTTACTATTGAATTGTCAAAACGGAGTTCGAACCGAGGTAGTTTTAAAAGGCAAATCATTCGCATTTATTTGAAGATCAAATACAAAACTACAAAGAAATCTGTCTTTACATTTTTATACTAATGACTTTTATATTAATGAATCAATTGAAACAAGAGTTGGATAGTTGAATATAAAACATACTAAGTGAAAATTCCTGGCTGTTTCTCCGTGCGACACTGAGAGAGCCGTGGGCGACTCTACATAATATTATACTACACTCATACGAGCTTAAAGCAAATAAATACGAATCACAAATATTAAATATCAATGAAATACTTAATACTATGTCTTCTATTTGCAACACATAAGTATTGAGAAAAAGATAAATACTTATAGACTTAATTTCTTGTTTTTAATATTTCAAATAAATGTAATAGTTCATTGAGAAAGCACGCAAGCAACCAAACAATTGTATAAATAAATTAAATTAGAGTCGTTCACAGCAAACATGGTGTAGGTACGCGGGCCGAGCGCGACGCGACGGCAAACAAAAAACTCGCAAGTTTTAATAAAATATCGCCAAATGTGACGCAATCAAATCGAAACTAAATGGAGATATTCTCAATATAACTCATTTTGCTTTGAAATGATATTATTGAACGGCGTAGGAGAAGGTAGGTACCTAATGTATTATGTATGTAAAGTTTATCTTGATTGCTATCAAGTTTAAAATTTAATTAAAATTATTACATCCATTACGAATAAGGATATTAAGGAAATTAATTAAAATTATTAATATAATTGATTCCTTAAGGTAGGTTTTAGTAGCCGTCACTGTGCAAGAATTCAATAATCTTAGGCTATAGGTACATAGGTATCTATCTACGATTCATTTATAACTTGCAGACACAAGCAGAAAAACAAGCAGACTTAACTTTCACTTGAAATAACAATATCTAAGTGTAGAAACATAATGATTATTTTATATGAGGTAGGTAGGTATTAATTTAGTAAATGTTATAATGTGTGAAAAGAAGACAGAATAAAGTTTGTTTGTTTCAAACAGTAATACTTGGTGAAATGATTTAAAACAATCCTTCAATAAAAGAAAATTTTGTCTGTTTAACCGTGGTTTAACCTTAATGATGTACCTACATATAATTTAATTTTCTGTTTGCAATTTTTAAATGTGATAAATATTGTAGAGTCGGAACAAAATGCACTCTCCGGCCGCGGCTGGCGGTGCAACTTACATAACAAACAAACAAACAAAAACGCTTTATTAAACACCACACATATGTGCAGTTTATGTGTCAAAACTAATTCACTACAAAAATATTTCACCAAGTATCACCTATCAAACAGGCCCGCCCACGTGGGGTGCACAGGTTGTGTGTTTAATTTTTAAAAAGATATGAAATTACATAAAGTTAGTGAGTTACGCCGAGCGTGATCGCTACTAAGTAATTTAAAAATCTTGTATAATTTCTTTTGCATGTTAAAATAATAATTATTTTATTTACAACGCATTGTGCCTTTAAATTATACATATACTTTATACTTTAAACGATTCAATTGTATGATATAAATAGAAATTTCTTGTTTACTTATGATTTTAAAATGACGAAATCAGATTTCAGAAGTAAAATAATTTGTATCCAGTTGTCTCGTAAAGCCGCCTACGGGCAGGTTGTTATCCCGCATGCCTTACTGATCTAATTTATTGGCGATTCGGCTCAAAGCAGGCCCGAGCGAAACAAATACTTTGCGGCCGAATACATTAGCTGTCGCCTTAATGCGACACGTAGGCGATTCGCAATTTATTGCAAGTTAAACTGAGAAAGGTAATGCCACCTCGCCCTCGCCGCCGCTACACGTAGCAGAGCACAGTGATCTCAGCCTAGCTTTACTTGTTCATCTCATATATGACACCAAGCGCACCAATGCAAACGAAATAATTAAGTATTATCCGCACACGGTGATAACGACACTTTGTTAGTTAGTATCCTAGCTTGATGAAAAGCAGACAAGGTATTTATAATTTCATAAATTTTACATATCTACATACTGGCGTGGCCATATGTGCTTAACGTACCTATTCAATTTTAAGCAGTGAGGAATTCAATAAAATGTTTCTTTCTGTCTACACTACGATACCATAAGCTCATTCTGATCACAGAAAGGAAGTGAGTAGAAGAGCAACGGTAGGCCGTCTATGAACACTGAATCTTCACGGCGGAGTCACAGTGCTCGCCGCTTACAGAAGAGGACCAACACCAATATATTCCATACAAACAAAAAAGCGGCCGTATAATAGCTCAGTAATAGCCTCATATCACATCGCATTTAACAATCGTTTAGAGCTATGTTATGAGATATAAATAATCATAGGCGGAGTGCGGCAGCCCCGGCCCGCAGCGCGCGGGGCGTGGCCAGCGCAGCACAACTACACGTCGCTTTGGATCGCTCTCATAACAATTACCTGGGGATGCTTAAAGTACAACCATACGGCATACACTAATTCAATTGTCATAATTGGAAACGTTAGTGTGTTCGTCGGAAATGTACCTTGACCTTTTTAACTGGTGAATCACTTGTAGTGGTATGAAGACATTATGTAAAGTAATCTGAAAAGAGTATTGCAGGAAACTTTCTTCTGTACTAATCTTGGGCGGGCAGTTCAAAGAACAAGGGTTAAATGTTTTCCAGTTTGTAACCGCATCGACCTGCCGGAGGTTGTGATGTAAGATTCCTAACAAATCCAAGTCTGCATCAAAATAACATCACCGACGTCGATGAGAAGTTGAGAGATTAAGAGATAGGTGCCTACATTAACAGTTGTACAATTTAAGGATCTAAAGACTTCATAATTTCAAACAGACAATTATAAATTATACCAAAAATTCAAAAGTGATACGGTAAGTACTCATCATTTCATATTTTTATAGTTTACCAGATAACGGTATAGTTAAGCCTCACCTGTACGATCTTTGAACGGATTTTACATAAATATAATCACTTTAAAATGATAATTTCGCTCTCAAGTAAGTAGAGACTTGAGAGGAGACATAAAACCGATATAAGTGTATGTTGAAGTCGTTCGACGTGTAGTTAACGCGCGGTCAGTGTGAGGAACAAATCGGCCCGTTATCTAATCTCCGCTGGTTAGGTTTAATGCGAGCGAGGGCCGTAAACCGGGCACTCGGCAGCAACTGCGGCGGGGCAGCAGCCGTCATTGTCATTAACTATCACTCACTGATAACACTCTGATATTTGTGGAATTATGTTGCCTATAAAATACTACGAGATTGTTTTTATTGTCAAATCATTCAGTTGAAAAGACACAGACACAGATAACTCAAATACAAGAGGTAGCTGTAAAAATTGTGAAATTAAAAACGAAAAAACCGTCTAGGTAATAAGATATTTCTCACTATAAAACATTATTTAATTTTTTAATACTGCTGAACAGATTGATAATCCAATGCAAGGAGGAACTTATGGCAAAAAGTATACCTTCTAGTATTACAATTTACTAACACCAAGATTTGTTACTAAACAATGGATCGTTTTAGTATCTGATTTTTAAATAAGTAAATAATAATTATATCAAGAATCAATAGGTATAGTGTCAATTACATGGTTTTTGTACCATTAAGTGCTCTCAGTTATTTCCGTACCAGAATACAGGTGTGCAGATGTAGGCTTATAAGACGGTTTTGAAATTCACCTATCTATTCCAGAACTTAATGAGAAGCTTAATTATAATGAGCAGTTTAAGGATAAGCAGAAACAAAAATACGAAATCATTACGTTGCAGCACCAATACTGTGACAAATGTTGCAATTACAGCTTAGAATTCTGTTGCAGAATGCCGTTCTGCCGCGGCCGTTCGGGCCGCGAGAAGCGCATAAACACCGCAGTTTACGCCGCCTCGCCGCCGCTGCGCGCTAAACGTTAACTTATTCCCCATAACACATCGTTATCCGTGTGCTTGCGTATTTACATACTGAGCACAAGTTATTTGATACTTAATGACTACTACTGGCCATAACTAGCGACCTATTCCATACGAGGTTCCGTAAACTGCGTCATATCTCACTCAGTATCATCATTATATTTTACATATATTTTTGATGGACCTTAATTAATAGAAATAATTAAATAGACGAAACTGAGAACTGGTTGTTATAAAGCTTCCGTGCATATACCTATACCTATGTGTTCTAACTAAATTCTCAATTGTCCATTTGGTTAATTTTTCGGCTATTGTTATTTAATTACAATCTAATTATCAATATAAAAATATAATATTCGTAATGTAATTATAATATGGATTTTCGACACTATTTTCGTTAACGATGACTCTTCCAATATTTCCCGTGACAATCGACATGGCAACTCGGCCGGTGTTGCTAGCGCAGCGCATTTGAATGTCTAGACGACGTAATATATTCTAGTATTTGTAATACAATGAGTGAGTTCGCGAGGGGACAGCTTCCTAGGTGTCTGCATGTATTTAGCTCGCCAGCTATGAACTAGCACGAATCTGATTGATATAAAAACGCTCAACTGCAAATTGTACTCGTATTATTTGTATCGCGGCTAAAAACAACAAAATACAATCAAAACACAGTGTAAAAAGACTTCTACTGCACCAAGTAATCGCGACTAACAAACTTCACTTTAAACCACTAATGGGTGTGTCTCGCTATATTCCTTTCAACACCGCGGGGGCATTTATCGACAGACTCCTTTTATATTGATTACTTTGACATGACATGTATGATCGACTAATGGACAACTGTGACATTTCATAACCCAGCAGCTTGTACCGCGATCTCTGGGTGCAGCGCTTACGGGAGAGCGTGAGGGCGCGATTCATGTTGTAAAAAGACGGCTCTTTCTAATGGCAAGGACTACTAAAGTAATAATATTGCTGTAAAAGATGGCGGTAAGGTCCAGGGTGGCACTATTAATAAAATTATCATACAAAAAATTCAACCTCTGGTTATACGGAGGAAAAAAGCGATCTATTGTTACTCCATATGTTATGGAATAACTTGATAGATTTAAATAAAATACTGTATACCGGATTAAAACGCGATTTATTGTTTAAATTATTTATCCCGACGTTTCGGATGCTTTTCAGCAACCGTGGTCGCGGGAGACTGGTTTTAATCCGGTATACAGTATTTTATTTAAATGTGTGATACTCGCGTTAATAAAAGACAACTTGATAGATTGTCCAGAATTATTACGATCTTTATACCTAAATGCACCAGATTATAGAACCCGTCACACTGCTCTGTTTCACGTCCCCATGTAACTACAAATTATGACCAAAACAGTATATTAAAACGTATAATATACCTGTATAATAGTGAGTACGCATTTGCAAACATATTTACTTTGTCTAAGCAACGGTTCTTACACGAAATCTCAATATTGAATAAAAATAAAAATATCACGTGAGCACACACACAACCACACCCACACTCACCTACATATATACACACACATTCATCACTTAAATCTCTCATTGTCAACTTTTTGTGTTTCTAACATATTGTAATAGTAGATGTATTCTTATTGTTTTGTGTTATAATCCTATACTGGCATAATGTATAATTATTTGTAAGTGTATTTTGTTATATAATAAAAGGTGTTGGATTAGTAAATAAATAAATAATTGATAATAAACTTTTTTAAGTCTTAACATTACCTCTAGTTCTCATCAACTGAATCACAGGACTACCCAGTTCGATCGCCTATTTTTAAATTATTTATTCTCTAATGTTTATTTAGCTTTATTTGATTTGAAATGAATATAAATATGGGATATATGATTATTAAACGAAAAAGATTTATGAAACTGTTGTGAGTGGTAGAGTCGGGAGTGGTCGAGCTAGGCGAGCGTACCTCGATCAGATCGGGGACGTTCTTTTAAAGAGCCAGGTCAAAAATGCTCGTAACCGACGATTGTGTATGAAAGCATTGATGAAAGTAGAAGAAGCGAAAGTGGTATGTAAGGATCGGAGCAAATGGTAAAGATGCGTGATGTATATATGTACGAGGGTGAATCAAAAAATTCTTGGAATCAATATTAAAAAATGTAAAGATTTAAATAATAATATTTTATTTTTCTACATAATCTCCCTCCAATGCAATGCATTTAGAATAACGCGTTTCTAACTTCCTTATTCCTTGTGAAAAAAAATTATTTTCTTGACTCTCGAAAAAGTCCTCTACGGCAGCTATAACCGCGTCATTATCGTGAAATTTTGTTCCACGAATTTCCTCTTTTAATTTTAGAAATAAGTGAAAATCACTTGGGGCTAAGTCCGGAGAATATGGTGGGTGGTCAAGGAGATTGAAGCCAGCACAGCGGATTGCGTTGAGCGCAACTTCCGATCGATGAGCAGGACGGTTATCTTGAAGGAACAACACGCCCAACGACAGTTTTCCACGACGTTTTTCTTTAATCGCTTCACGCACTTTCGGGATTAAATTTGCATAATAGGGTCCAGTAATCGTCTGGCCTTTTGGCATGTAATCAATAAAAAGGATTCCTTCACTATACCAGAACACAGAGGCCATAACTTTGCCAGCGGTAGGAGCAACTCGAAATTTCTTGATGGATGGAGAGGATGGTCGTTTCCAAGACATGCTTTGTCTTTTAGTTTCAGGATCAAAATGGTGGACCCACGTTTCATCCATGGTGACAAGACGATGGCAAAAATTATCCGAATCACGCTGGAACATTTCGAGATTACACTTGGAAATTTCCAAACGTCGCTTTTTGTTTTCGTCGGTTAACATTCGTGGCACCCATCTTGCAGACACTTTTTTGAACCCCAGTGAATCAATTAAAATGGATTGAACGCTACCAAAAGATATCTTTAGGATCTCAGCTATATGTTTTATAGTCATTCTTCTGTCTTCCAAAACCAGATTCTCAACCTTTTTGACATTTTCTTATGTAACGGAGGTTGAAGGCCGCCCAGAACGCGGGTCATCTTTACAGCTTGATCTACCTCTTTTAAATTCAGCCACCCAGTACGCAACCGTAGAATAGGGTACAGCATCACCCCCTAATGTCTGCTGAATGTCGAAAAAAATTTCCTTCGTAGACATTTTTTTCAAACTGAGATATTTTATCACCGCACGTAACTCACTTTTATCCATAATTTTGACTTTTTAGCAACTCGTTGCACAAAAAAAATTATTACATGCGAACGAACTGACAAAAACAAGTGACAGTCTGCATAAATATAGTGTGATAGACACTTTAATTTGAATATCGAACTTGATCCAAAAAGGTTTCATATATATGCACTTCTAAGAACTTTTTGATTCACCATGGTATGAATGTATGTATATGATTTTGAAATATGCAAGAAACGTTTCCGTTAGCGTAAATTGTCTGTGAGTGAGCGCAGTGAGCCACAGACAGGTCATCACTATATGACGTCATCATCATAATAGTGTTGATCTTTCTGGGCAGATGTAAGGTGATAATTTTAAATGAAATACATTACATCGGATTGCAACGCAACTCATTTCTCGAAATTTCGTATGTTTTCTAGCAAGATGGACAAGGGCAGACTGAAAGGTGACAGCTGTATCATTAGAATTTTCACAAAGTTGCAATACAAACGCCATCTATTTCTATGGTATTTTAAACTGGAAGGTATATTATTTTACGAACGAAACGAAATAATTAAAAATGGAATAATAACGTCAGAGCATTTTTTAGAGTTGAACCAAACTGTATTTTAATTGAGTTTCGAAAGTATTAGCTAAATAGAAACGCAAGCGAGCATCATCATCATATCATAAGACGGCCGCAACGATCGGGTCGGGAGCGTGTCGCGGCGATGAGCATCGAACCGGCAATACGCAGGTTACACGCCACTCCATCTGTATGGAAATCCAATACAATCGAACAGCGATGGCGACGACGCTGAATAATTCATAGCGCAAATTGTAATATTATACAAATGACATCGGTTTGTCGGCCGGAGGCTGCGGCCCGAGGGCCGGCGGCGGGCGGCGGGCGCGGGCGGCGGGCGCGGGCGGCGGGCGCGGGCGGCGGGCGCGGGCGGCGGGCGCGGGCGGCGGGAGGCGGGCGCGGGCGGCGGGCGAAGCCAGGGGAAAAACCTAATCTTAATACTTTGTATAGAAAAGATACAATTGAAGGTATAAATACAAAATTTAATGAAATTGATATATTTTCTCTTGTTGCTCTTTTCAAGGTACAAGTGTGAATTAAAAAAATAATGTTATCTTAGCCATTACTATAAACATAATTTTCGGTTTTTGTATATCTTTGGTATGACAAACTAAGATGATAGAACTTTTTGATAGAAAAGATATCTCGATCGACAAATATAACTATTTTTGATATTAAAAGTCGAGTTTTAAGTATAATTGTTATTTTAGACCCGAAAGAAATAGAGCGATAATAATCGATTAAAACATGAGAAAACGGTCGACAAATCAACGGTCACAAGGTATTCTATCACAATTCCATTGCTATAAGTGAAAACTATAAATAGCTTAAATATGCTTACATTCTCTATTGTCTACATTTTTATTTATAAGCTGTTTGTTTTCCATGTAAAATAAAATAAAAAATAAAAATAAAATAATTTTTGTCGCGGTTGTCATGCTAGGCCGGCTGAAAAGCATCCGAAACATCGAGATCGCGTTTTAATCTGGTATTTTATTTAAATGATTTTATTTTCATATATTTTATCATGTTACTGATATGTGGTTCAATCGAATATCTTCTTAAATGTTCTCGGTGAAACTAGTTAAGGAAACATAATATTATCTTAAAATATTTCAGATTTGAAACTAGACTTTATGTACTACTTTATATTTGTTAATATTTCATGACTTTTGTATGTTATTATTAAGTTATGCTTTTGTTTTCTTTCCAAATAAAATAAAATAACATGAGTACTTATTGTTTTATGAAACAGTTTGGAATAGGTATTCTCACTGTCTCCAGAAGGTGCACAATTGTACGATTGAATAAATACAATAGTTTAATTAAGTAATAAGATTTGCATCCATCGTAACTTGCACATACACAAACACACATACACTCCTTATGGTGAAAGCTCAAATCCTCTAGCGCCTTCGTGTTATAGCAGGCGCATCACGTACTAGATATGTATAGTTATCATAACAATTAGCGAGGTGTCCGCGGCGGTAACGGAACCCGCCGCCGCACCGCGCATACTAACTGTGACATAATATTATTATGTTAATTGAAATTATTGTTTGCATGTATGATCGGGCCGATAAGTGTATTGGGCGAGCCGTATATCAGTGTCGCATCCGCGCTGAATGGTAATAAGTAAGGATTTTTTATTATAGGCAGATACGTGCGCTTCTGTTATGTATATTGTTTTAATAAACAGTTCGGTGACAATAATACAAATAGGTGTTATATAATAAAGATTACAAGACGTGCCACCACTTAATGATGGTTTTAATCTAGATAAAAGCTGTTAGCGCTGGCCGGTGAGGCCAAGGTTTGGTTTTAAGCTGAACTTATAAACCTATCGACAACCAGACGTTAACAATGCCCTGCAACACATCGGACGTGATGCGATGTCCCACGAGCTCACTCGGCATATCCAACGCAGCTACGTTCACTCATCACAATCAATAATCATGGTCTACAGTCTACACAAAACTGTATCCTTTCAACGCCAAACTAAAACATTGTTCCTACTTTGTTGTATAGTCCAAAATATTCATAGAAATCTCTATAATATAATTTGTTAGGTTCGAGAGGGGAAAGGTTGTGGGTTGGGAGGGGGGAGGGAGTCAGCTCGGCGGAACATCGCGGTTTGATGCTGAGCAAGTGAAGCGGACACAGCACGCAGTCGAGCGGGTAATGCGAGCCGACGGCCGACACCGCGCCGCCCCGCTGTCGGCGAGCAGCGGTCGCGGCTACGAGCGGGAGCGGAAATAATATCTGACAACTGTGTGTGCACATGACATGATAACTGAGAAAATAATATATATATTCCGAGACAGTTCAGATACTTAACATTAAAAATGATGTCTAAAAATGGCCGGATATTTCAACTCTAATAAGCATTAAGCCATATTTACTTAAAATATTGCTTTTCTCTAACTCACATAGACAGATTTGAGAAGTGTTCGATTTTAATTATTCTTTCAGTATGCCGCGGTGTCATTACAGAAAATTTTAATGAGTACAAAAGTAGGCACATTCTGTTTTAACTTATGATTATTTCACAAAAACGCTGAAAGTGTAGGCACACTGGAGGAGCATCCGATCGGAAAATATGAGATATTACTAGAAACGGCTCGAGTGCGCCTGAGTCCGCCCGGGTCTGTCCGGGTCCGCCCGGTCCGCCCGGCCCGAGCGCCGCCGTCGTTGTTATTACGATAATTACTCTCACAACAGATAATATTGCTTTGTTGTGTACGTTACGTTAGTTTTGCTATAAAAAACCTTAATCCCACTATTGTATCAAATATCAGCTGTCATTTTTGGGAACGTGAAAAAGCGTAAAGGTATTCATTTTCGAAATATTATACTTAGATAGAGTTTTTGCAATATCATAATTTTCTAGTAAAAAAAAGGACTTTATTTATTTATATCGGTCATAAAGGCTTTGTTAGGGCACCTTATCCATAACACAATATGTAATTCTATACAATTCAATACGTGCATTTAAATTAGATTTTCAAGTTTAAGATTATAGATTAAGATACAATTTAATTTTTGATTAATTGATAGATATTAATAAATTTCAATTCTGCTCGTCATTTTCGCGGGGATTTTAGTTTTGAAGTCAGTTTAATAAAAAAAACATATTATATTTTAAATTTGTCTGAGGTACAAATAGTATTATTATAAACCAGAAGACTTGAATAACGCATAAATATTAAAGACCAGCTTTTTAAATACAAAAGTAACATTTGAAGTATAGGTGCATGGAAGCCGTCGCAATCAAACCCTTTCAATCGGGTGAATATATTAAATATTATCATAATTTATTATTTATAATTTCCGTTATCATTTTAAATAAAGCTAAGAGTGCGTCAAGTTGGGGTCGCCGTGTCGCAATTTTTTTTAGTATTTCCCGCAAGATAACAGGCGACGTTCAAAAAGCATTTCTGTGTTCGCTCCGCAACGGAAAAAGGAAAAAAATAAATAAAAAGCACGAACCCACCGTGACGCAGACGACATTTTTCAATATCGACGCAAAAAAACATAGGCGAAATATAAGTTTTATTTTGAGCGCGCTATCGCGACTCGGTCGACGTCCTTTATCGAGGGGTATATTACTCAACGCAATTCAAATAAAAACAAAACTATCCCTCGCCGCTAACAGCGTAAGGTTTGAAATTCTTAAATATCTCTTTTCGAAATTTTGACGTTATTGTTTTAAGCGATTCACGGATGGCCCGTTAGAGCGAGACGAAGCGGTTTAACAGCACACGTGCGAGAGGGACCCGCGTAGGTATGATGGACGGGCCGAGCGCGGCCGCGAGACATCGCCTATAGCTCAAAGCACGCCACATACTTTCTCATCCCCGCATACTAAAATAAACTACCATTTAGTTTTTATGCACGCCTCGTATATTTAGGTGACATTGTCGTTCTTTACGTTTAAAAAAAGGTGTTAAGTGGATGATTAAAGTGCAGCGCGTTGCTCGCTTCCTGTGCGCCCGCGCCGCCCGCCGACCGCCGCCGCACCGAGCCTTTGGGTGGATGATTAGCAACCGCAATGGTCTTAACTCTAACTCTAAACAATATACCTGCCGAGTGCTACTCTATATCTGATACATAATATTTACTCGTAAATACTTATAATAAAAATATAGAATTGACGAATCTACATTGAGTACCTAATTGAAATTGAGAAGAGAATGTATGTACTTAGTTTATAATGATAAAAGTAACTACGACGTTGTATTGTGTCTATTATAAATGAATGCATACCTACTGTGCCCTATTAATATAAGCATAGCGTACGTTAATCATTGAATAAGAGAATTGCCTAGACCAAGTAGGTATAGTATAGTTTATAAATAAGTCGACAGCGCATCATTAACTGATGTTCTGTGGCCTGAGCCCTAGAAACTAATTTGTCCACCCTCTCGCAGTATTAAAATCTCGCAATAAATGAATATGGTTAGTTCAGCTGTATGCCCTCCCCCCCTAGACAAAGTCCCTAGCTATGCCAGTGGCGAGTAAATATATCGATGATAAATGGGTGCAAGTAACATCGCAATTTCGAGCAGGTAATGAAGCACCGCGCTTAGGTGGACGAGGCTTGACGTATGAGGTGAAGTATTTGTGTAGGTTCTCAAGTTCGAAGTCATACAAAAACTCCTCTCTACTAAAAGTTTTATAAGATTTTTATTTCAATAATAATAAGATAACTTTTGATCGTGCTCTGTTCCTCGTGATACTAAATAATATTTTACTACGGGAACACGTCACAACTGCCTACAATTAATTTCTACCTCCAACAAACATTTTAAGACAAATGCATTTATAATTTCGATTTTCTGTTCAGTTTTGTTTTTCAAAATAAAATCCGTTTACCTCAAAACATATCCGCCATGTAGATTCTAAATACATATCCGTTTTTGACTCGGGCGGGAACAGAGATCATGATACATATGGTAACAGAGACAGGCTTCTACTTCAAAGTCTATGTACATATATTAATTGTAACTAATATAAAGATTAAACGGGTAGATCACCTGCTCACTGTATACGTAAGAGATTGTCTTTTCCGAGCGGAAACTGTCCGGTCGGACACGACGACACGTGCAATGCCTGGCTCCTACCACTCATTACCATATATCGACTCTCATGGGTTCCTGAAATGTTTGTGCTATCATTAGAGTGCTCGAGAATACCTCTCATTACACGGGCAGGCCCGGCGGGCGGTAGGCGCCACGCCGCGGGTTCGACTCCCGCCAGCGCGACCCACAGCGCTGCGACCCGGCTCGTACACCGTAAATCTTTCTAACCATCTATTTACTAATATTTCACTTTTTTATCACAGATGAAAAATTAATTTGTGATTTATTGATTAAAAAAATATTACTATGCCTCAAAAAATAAAGCCCCTGTCTCGTCGTTGCCCGCGGCTGATTTTCGATTGTGAGTTTCTCCTCTATCAATGTTTCTCTTTTATTGAGCAGGCGGTATGACGCTCACTTATTAATAAGTGATCACACAAGTATGTACACATACACAGATTAACAGCACTCACCTCGAGAGCAGCTCGCAAGCTGAGTGCCACTCGACTCTCGAGTGCTCTCGGGCGCGTGCCGCTCGCACTGCTATTGTAATAACAATTAGAATACCAATACTGCGAGTTCTGTTCGAATTGATGTTTTCTCGTGTTTTAATCGCTTATTATGTCTTCCGGATCTAACATGACACACTTAAAACTCGACATCTAATGTCAAAAGTAGATATTTTTTGAACGAGATATCTTGTCTATCGAAGTTGTGAATATATCTCGATATCTTAGTTTGTCTTCACTCGTCCGCGAGATATCTCTTGATGGTCATGCTAAGTTGGCTGGCCGTTTGCAGTGAGAAGCCGTTGTATAATAAAATATGGGTATTTAATTAGTGTACCTAATGTTAAGAAATACTAGTGTAACTTATTAGAAGATCAAGGTTTTTGTTTAGGTTTTAAACGAACTTGAAATAAGTATTATCGGAAGCGTACGAGCAGGTCTCCGGAAGTAAACGCCGAGGGTCGAAAACCTTATCAGCTGTAGACCGACCGAGCACTGTTCCCGTCGCGCGTCGCAACAACTGTGCAAGATACACTCTTTTTAACAGCAACAGTGGTACAGCCACAAGGTTCACGAAGTGCAACCTCGCAAAATGATTCTTGTAGTGACTTCGACAACAATCACAACAAAAAAGTTTTGAGATACCTACTGCTAACGTTATAGTAATACCAAACAGTAATACAAATGGAAGCAGGACACGATACATTTAAAACATGCACATATTTCTCCGAATTATATTATTATAGTTAACTTAACGAAATAAAAAGTCACTTCTTTTTTTTTGTTTCCAGCACAACGCTTAATAATTAAATAATGCATTCCGGCTGTTCTCAGCGTTCCAGATATAACTGAAATGTCAACATATAATAAAAATCATAGAGAATGCGACGCGCGCGCACGGCCGCGGCGCTCGGTTCCGAATTGTTTTTCTATTTCTATAAGCGTTTGTGCATTTCTAAACAATTATACGAATTATAAGTGACAGCGACACCACTCTGTGCGGCGGAGACGTTCGAGATGAACATTTTTAATAGAATTATGTCGATTACTTTTTAAATACCGATATAGATAGCAGTTCATAAAATAGGCAACGATTGTTGGCTACGGATAGAAAAAATAAATTTCAATAAAATATCAAAAATACTAATACATACATAAAACTTGATACTGGGAACGCACCACGATAATGGATGAAGTTATATCGACAATTTGAAGCATTTTTCTAGAGGGGATCGTGTAATGAAAACAAATGACAGCCGCACGCGGACTCCTTAAATACGTTATATTAAATATTCAGTGGACCGCGGGATACCGTTCTAAGACAAATATATTTTCTCATACTAAATAACAGGTTTAATAAATTTACATTATATTTCAGTTTTAACTATATTTGTTTGAGGGTTGAACACAGACCAACTTGAGCCGCCCGAGATCACGTCATCACTCCGCATCAGGTGAAGTGAAGCTGAGCTCTAACGATTTGTTTTATGTTAGATAGGCTGAAGGCTGAAGCTTACTTTACATCAGTCAATGATACTCTGTCGAACTGTTTTGCATTCGAGCATTCGAAAATTAATATATTACCGAAACGAGCATGTTCGATCCCTGGTCGTAATTTGGATATTCCTCCACCTATTTAATTTCTTATATAGCCAGATATGGGGAAAGCTTGTTTAGGTAGGTACAGAAAATTATTAAAATATCGTCCCGACGGGATTCGAACCTGCGATCCATCGGAACGCAACGGGCCCATCAAACGATGTCCAAAAACTGATTCAAAATAAAATGTTTTTGATTGTTATCTACGTTATAGACGAGTAGCCGCGCTGCAGTCGTTCCTGTTCTAAAAACATCTCAATTCTGTTTTAGGAAATTAAATCAAAAGTGTCACTTAACAGTAGCTAAGTACCAGGCACCCATACTCGTGGTGCTGTTCATAATTTAGGAGCTGCCTAATGGAAGGATCGCATTAAACGCGCCCTAAACGTCGTATTTATAGAGCGGGCCAGGTGCTCCTCTCCCGAACGAGCAATATCTTAATAGCGGAACACACTTTACAGTATGCGAGTGGCTATACTTTAAAAATACGAGCAATTTCCTTATTTTATGATAAACGAAGTCATTTCTATCTAGGCGGAGCGTTAA
This sequence comes from Anthocharis cardamines, assembly GCA_905404175.1. Lineage (NCBI taxonomy): Eukaryota > Metazoa > Arthropoda > Insecta > Lepidoptera > Pieridae > Anthocharis > Anthocharis cardamines. The sequence continues at coordinate 9,818,648 of FR989971.1, read as the reverse complement.
CTCAATTATTCACCCGGCCGGCGGGGTGCGGTGCGGTGCGGTGCGGTGCGGCGCGGTGCGGTGCGGTCATCTGCGGTATGTTCGCGACAATGTCTACGATATTTAAAAGTTCATTCACACATTTTTAACTAAATGCCAACCGGTTAACGCGCGATTTTTCTCACAATACTTATTATATTAGTTAATACATATATAATAATAATATAATTAGCGTCTGTAATTTAACACTTACAATTGTAGTACCTTTCTAAGTATTTTGTTTCCGTAAAATATAAAATATTACAGCTTGGTACATTATTAACATTATTAAGCATGTATTTCTCTAATTATTGACAAAAATGGGAAGGCACAGACTCCTGAAACGAACTTAACTATATCAGGGTGGCCTGGGTTCACAAAAGTATATAAAATAGTTCGACAGCGCATCATTGACTGATGTTCTGTGGCTGAGGTATCACCTACCATCAAGTGAACTTCATGCTCCTCTGTCGATATCTGACATAAAAAAAATATGATTCTTAGTAGTGTGATTTATATTATGCATGTTGACTACGCTGTAAAATAGTCTAAGAAAAAAATATATATTTGTTATACTGTTGTAAAGTCTAACTTTTACCCTTATTAATATGAAGTGATGTAAAATATGGATATCAAATTCTAATTCACCTTAGTAACATTGATTTGAAATATGATCGATGGATAATGTGCAAATGTAGATTTACTTCTATTGCACCCACACACACCCCCGCGCTCACACACGCACACGCACACACACGCACACGCACACAGACGGAAGCATTAGGCGAGTGAACCCTTTGTGATTGCGTTTGTAAACAAATTAAAAGTAATAAAACAAGAGAGCCGTTAACCCTTCGTGCAATCAAATTACATCCACCCTCCACCCTCCAACTTCCATAATACCCTGGTACTCCTTATGTTGTGATGGATTACTTTTCACATTATTTTAACAATTCGATTTTATTGTTTTGTGTTTTCATTGTATTATGCACATATTTTTACTGATATGCAAAATGTGTATGTCTGTCCGTTTATCGTTACACATCACCAACGATGAATAAGGTGGAAGTTAAAAGTAACTAGTAGTATCGTATAGATAGGCAAATACATTCCGTGTTGGATTTTCTGCAGATCTTTGAGTGTTTGGAATACAACACTCGCATTGGTGATGGAATATCATTCCTACATTTGATGCTAGAAACTTAAAAAGGAGTCTAACCGTGCCATAAATAATAATAATTTTCTCTTGATGGAGACGCTCTATACTGTCCTCCACAACTATTAGGTGAAATATTGAAAAGTCTAAGTAATAAAAGATGAGGTAATAGAGAGCATAACATTAAATCCCTCTCCGTAGAGAGCACGGCGGAGGATCACTCCACGGAGAGCGCTCGAGACGCGCTCCCGCGGGACCCTCCGCCCTCCGCCCTCACTCGAGTTATTGTCTATCGGTTAGGGCTGGCCTGTGATCAACTTTTAAAAAAAACTTGTACTTGAATTAAATATTTATACTGATAAAATTTATTGAGTACTCACCTAAAATAAAAGTTCAAAAAGCAACTTTTTAACAGAAAGATGACAAGCGGTGGATCACAGTAATAAACATACCCACTGCCCACAGACAACCATTCAAATGGTGATACCTTTTTTATGTCAGATATCGACAGACGAGCATGAGGTTCACTTGATGGTAGGTGATACCTCAGCCACAGAACATCAGTCAATGATGCGCTGTCGACCTACTTTTTACAATGAGCATTCGGAAATCCACAGACTGAAATGAAACGCGCAATCACGGTATTTCCATCTATGAACGGTGGTTCGTTACCCGGTCGGAATTTCGATATTCCTCCTACGCGTTCAATGCCCGAAGTTACCAGACGTGGGGAAGATATATTTAAAGAATATTATAAACATGTCGTCTCGGTGGGGTTCGAACCCACGACCCATCGGTGCGCACGGCAGGTGTTCTACCGAACTCGCCAACCAGCCCGACAAACACTTTATACCGTGTAAATACTTTTGCAGGCTGTGCCAATAATAATAGGCACCGCCAGTGTGTTGCAGCAGCCCTACTAACTAGCGAGATAGAACAGCAAAGAGCGCACCGAGTGTTTTGACTCCGACGCTTCCCGCCAATAAATCACACGCCTAATGTGTCGCGACGAGGAGCAGCCAGTGCGCGACTACCCTTACGTATACACATTCAAACATGTACTCTCACTCTCACCATATACGGTCTCATTTATCGTAGACTTCTTTTAAATCGGATTAGTTGAAGTACTAAACAAAAGCATGTTTAAAAATCGCTACTTTATTGTTGTGGGCTTTGAATACATTTTGCAAAGTCCGCGTGGAGTCCGTTTCGTTACGCGAATTTTGACAAAAATATCAATACGAAGCGGGCAATTCGCCCGGGGCTCTCTTCCCTTACAATAGAATCTAAAACGGATGCACATTTAGTTGAGTCGGTCCCGAATGGGGTTTGCTGGAGCCCAATCCACATGAAAGCTTTCGGATTAGTGTTTGATGACATCATTATTTTCCAAATGGCGATCGTGTTACGATTTCTCTTGTCTAGGGATACACTTTTTATTTATCATTAGAGTGAAGAAGATTTATTATTCGAATGTAATTTGGGGATTACTTTGTGAAATATTACGGCATTTTATGGTTTTTAAGATGATTATGTTTTTTACGTTAGATCGACAGACGAGCGTAGAATATTAGTTTAAGATGTGCTGTCGGCCTATTGTTCTGCTTCGAGTATTAGGAAATTCATAGACTGAACCCGATATGCGCAATATGGACTTCACGTTTTTTCAACTATGGATGGAAATCGAAATGACAAGACTAAAATAAATATTTTCCCTATACATATAGAAAATGATAAAGTTATAGACCCAGCGGGATTCAAACCCGCGACCCATCGGACCATAAGGTATGTTTTGGTAGGACTACTCAACGCACCGAGCCTGTTAGTATGTTAATATGTCAATAAATATTACTCACAAATATTATGTTTCGCTTAGTACATAAACGATTTACATTCTAAGTCGATTCGGACAGAATAAAATGTGTTTCATCATAAAGTAAACAATAAGTAATGACTGTATCAGATTCATATTACATCCAATGTGAAATCTCTAAATCCCCAAAATCACATGGGACGAGCACATCTCGACAGCAAGTAATATGACCAGTTGTAATACGCAATTATGCCTCTTATATACATTAGCAAAAAGCATAAAATGTAGAAAAGTTTCAAGCCGATAGAAACCCTGTAATGGTCCACCCTTGTTTCAATTTTCCACTCGAGCGAACTCTGTCGGGCCGAGATTGCGCTCCGTGTACAGTAAATATCATCATTCAGGACCCGCTGCCGCAGATGTTCACTAAATTATCATTTTGCTGCATAATCACAATATAAATTGGAAACTCGTTTTCAATTAAAATGAGGCGCTGCTTGAGTGAGTGTGAGGCGCGAGTGAGCGCAGCCGCAGACTCGGTGGGACAACAGTGCAGCGCCTCCCGAAAGGCGAACGGTAACATGCTGATTTCTAATAATTATGATGCAAGAATGAGGCAATAAAGGTATTCGTGGCAAAACAAGTATACGAAGATACACTATGCGTTTTCTTACAATATCTCCAATTCCTTTAAGGTCGACAACATACTGGTAAATTCACATGTGAAAACAGCTTATCATTAACTCAACTTCGCATTTATTAATCCATCAAATTATAATAGTTTGCATTAAAAAATTAAAAACATATTGTATTAATACGAAACAAGTAAAATATAATCTAATAGGTATATAAAATTCTCGTGTCACAGTTTTCGTTGCCATACTCCTCCGAAACGGCTTGACCGATTCTCATGAAATTTTGTGTGCATATTGGGTAGGTCTGAGAATCGGACAACATCTATTTTTCATCCCCCTAAATGTTAACGGTAATCCACCCCTAATTTTTTTTTTTTAATTTTTGGACGATTTTTTTTGTTTTTATTTTTTTATAATGTAGCACTTAAAAAATACATACAACCCCTGCTTTTTTTGTCAAAAAATCTTGACCCGTGCGAAGCCGGGGCGAGTCGCTAGTATAAATATAAACATGTATTTTTATATGGAAAGGATTTATCTCCCTTGTGAATTATTTAGTGAACATCGGGGTCGGGGCTATAACCCCGGCCCCAGGGACCCGAGACCGACGGACAAATAGATCAATTTGTACACAATAACACTATGTTGGCTGATGCATCTCCGCGCTACGAGGGTCGATGATTACTTTTAAATAGATAATTTCAAGTATAAACTAATCAGTTAAAACTTATGATTCATTGTATCAAAATTATCATATAAACGAGACAGTGAATTCCCGAGTCCCCTATTGGGCCATGGGGTAGACCCATTTCAGTATCTGTATCACTGATCATTTTTCTTTACAGGCAAGTAGGTGATCAGCCTTCTGTGCCCTGCCCGACCAAAACATTTTTTTATCTTGTTTCCCCGGGATTCGAACCAAGAATCTCTTGTGCTTAACGCGTTGCGCTTAACATTGAGCCACGGAGGTGGTGATAAACGATACGTCTTTAATTTTCCTACTTTATTTAACAGAGTGTTAATATACGACAGGGTAGGGGTATATAGCAGCGCGATTACATCCGCGGAGACGTCTCAGTGTCGAATGCTTACGCGCGCCGAGTCAACTTTCAAAGCAATAACTTAGCCAAGTTTATTTCAAGTCCATATTGCGTAGAGGTCGCACATTCTGAATACGCTGGTTAAAATGAAAACGTATATTGGCCGTTAATTATCTATTAACGACAGAATATTTCCTCAGTTATCTCGGCGGAGCGCTATCGGAGCGATCTCCCGATGCGCATCGCAGGTCGTATGTAAATAAGCGGCGATGTGGGCGGACTGTTGTGTGCCTAAACGTTATCGCCGATCAGATTCGACCGGCTGTATAACCCGTGAGTTACGCGCTGCGCAGACGGCACCTCGGACCGCGGCCTGACGATAATGAACAAAACACTTTATTCCCGTATTACGTTACTCGACACATTATATATATTAAATTACTGACCTGCTGCTTGTAGCTCCATTTGTATGGCCATTGTGGAAAAGGATCAACCGAAAGCCAAAAATTATGTGCACATTATTTAGGTGAAAAAAAGTGACATTTTATAACGTACAAACATCACTGTCTTTCGACTACTCCATAATGTGGCGCTAAAAGTGAGTAACTTAATTTGTAAACAAATTTATGTCATCCGTGCATTTGTAACCGGTGCGATGCGACACACACACTTTATGAGGGTTTTATGTGGACGTTGATGTACAGTTCTGTCACATATTATATATGTCTCCGGTTTCGTCTCCTCGGCTTTCACGCGGTTAATTACCCGACATAAAAATAGCTCTATTTCTGAATTAACGACGATATTAATCCGATTTAATAATATTAAAAGGTGTGCATTCGTGTTGCGTTGCGTGGGTGGGTTCCAATAAGTTATGACGTGTGTTTCCAAAATCGATGACTTACAAAACCGAAAAACTTCATTGAAGTCAGGTAAATTATTAGTGATCGAACGAGTGATTGATCGATCGCCAGTTACACATTAGGTACATTTAAATTGTCATCTTACCAAAGTAAAAGCATGGAAACGAAAGTTGTGTCTCAAGATAGTGGAAAGCTGTAGTAGGTATCTGCCTGCCCTTTAGGAGAAAACTGTGTGCGTAATGTGTAGCTACGTTTACGGCTGCGGCTGCGGGTATCAAACAGTAGAGAAGGTAACACACAATAGAGGAACGAGTTCCTATTCACGGAACTGCGATAAGCGACTGTCACCACTAGACATTTGAAATGTTTCGAGGGACATAAATAAAATCAACAGTCGGCGCTGCGGCCGCAGATCAGCCGCGATACCGCGTCACCGATCAGCGCACACAAAAACAATAGCACAGAAACACTCCCGGGAAGGTAACACATAAATATATCAAATCGAAAACAATAGGAGACATCGAGATAGCGCATAACACGCAGCCCACGGACATATTTCAAAAATGGATGTACAAAAAACGAATCAAAAAATGCGACACGATAAAGCTAACGTCGAAAAAAATACGTGATGGGCATTAATTAAAACGGAGCCACGACCGATCCAGAAAAACAAAGAGCTCAAACCAACCTTCGCAGTGGGAGCCGCAATGATCATCGTCTCACATTCTCGACCGCAGCCGAGCGCGGCGAAGTGGACCCTCGGCCCGGGGCGGTAGGGTCGCCCGGGCCGCTCGCCCGCAGCCGCTGCTTTGTTTGTCACCGTTGTTTTAATGGCATTACGCATCGAGGAAGGGTTATCTCCGAGGTCCGATCTCGCTTCAGGTATGGAACAAGATTGATCGGAGTCGACCCGACATTTTTACGGTCGGATCTCGGGTGTCGTCGACTCGTACATTATTAAATTAGTGATATCGATCAGCGGAGTCGAAACTATTAAAATGCTGTCCTCAAATTTTTGTTTTCAACCTTCATTATATTTTTTGTTGAATTATTATTTCAATAATCATTCGGACGTTATAACGAATTAATTAACTTAGTAAGTAAATTTATGAAGATGTTAACATTCGGAGATGATCATTTAGGAATATTTAAATGTAAGCCGATGCTGAGTCGCCGGGAAGGATAATGGACGACCTTGAGATTTTTTTTACAAAATATTTATCAAAGTTAAATAATTGTATCGAAGGATTTTCATTTATAAAAGTAAACAATAATAAGTGAAGATGAATGGATGAGTGTGGAGGCGTGGTGCGGCCGACACTAGCTGTCAACACAAGGATGTCCCGGCACAATGGGTCCGGGCGGCGCGGGGCGGAGCACCTCTTTACAGGCTGACATGTCTATACACATTTAGTGCCTTTCTCAATACATCAATTTAGAGATCGACCAATCAAAGTTATGCAGGTCTATCGATCTGTCAAATTCTAGCATTGCACCTACTCGTATTAAAAACTAGCGATCCATCGCGGCTTCCCACGGGTGCAATATATATGTATGTACTATGTACCATACGAGAAAAAAAATTGTCTATGTTACTCGTTGATAATGTAGCTTTCTATTGGTGAAATGTTTTTTGAAATAAACAAATAAATCTTTCCTGTTTATGATATGAGACAATTCTGGATGTGTAGAAATTAACCAACCGTTTCAAAGCATATCGAAGTGCATTGAAAGGCTGTAATACGATGTCAAATCTACGCTAAGATAGACAAGTACGAGGCTCAAAACATTGTAAGGATCACTCAGAGCTGACAATGGAGAGCGCGAGGTGATGTTGATATCGTCACGTCAGCGCCGCAGTCGCCGCGCCCAGCTGCTCTTCACGGAGGATCTCGCGAGACGCAAACAGCGCAAGAACACAAAAACAGCGCACAACGGAGATCATCCGATACGTCCCGATTGTTCCGACGTCGACACAATGCGATATAACATTACCGTTCACTCGACAATGCGGCGGCGGCGAACAATACTCGATGGAATTAAGAAGGGATTTAGATTCAAAGGCCTTCGAGCTCTCTTTGTTTCTCGACTGCTTTTATAAAATTTGGATTTGGGGTAACTCGGTGAGATGTGGCCCGACTGGCGGCCGCGGCGCCGGTAAGAACTAAACCTCCGTTATTATCAACTTCAGTTGAATAATTTTCGGTAGGTACCTAAATGATGGCAGATTTCTTATAAGGAAAAACATTTTATTTTCTATAACAAGTTAAAGAAATACGCATATTTTTAATAATTAGTAAAAAGTAAATATTTTTAGTACGTCCTTCGTAATAAATATAATGAAAATGTATAAATCTACTTCGACTATAACAGTTATTTTTAATCAGCAACGGTATCGTGTCATCTGCAAGTGGGACCGCACCCTTACAAGGGCTTTATCGTATTTGGAAGGCTCTATAGAGGTCGGTTCCTTTGTGCGAGGCTTCAAAAGGCGTGCGATCGTAATACCGAGTAATGGGCACTTTTTTGCGCGCGACAAAAAGGCGGCGCTGCTGCGCGCGAGCGTAATTGAAAACGTTTCGATCGACGGGATCGGCCGCGCGTATTGATCATATTTAATGTTAACCATAACATCTCATTCTAATCAACTGGCAAACTTCTTTATTTGTAACATGTGAATAAGATTTATTTTATAATTATTTGCTATATTATTATGAAACATTTGAAATTCATTATGATTATTTGTGCAACGTCTTCAAGCTCTGGTGAATTGGATTCTGCTTGTGGTATTGTTTTAGATATTCCAAAGGATTCGTCATTCTTCAGTTTGTTGGATTAAATCACGGTCTATAAATTGGCGAGTATTCACCGAGGAATATCTTTCAAGAAGCCGTATGGTTCTCTTTTAAATTCAATCAGCCGGAAGGAGAGACGCAGTGGAGTGTGAGCCGTGCTTTGTTGCTGAGCTGAAGACAAACGACGGCGCAGACAAAAAACATAATCAAGTTATCATATAATCTATGGTATAAAGCAAAGGAAATTACGGATTTTTTCATATCTATCTCCTCAACGTCTCGTTGTATTAGTTACTGGACGGAAAACTAAAGTCAATTAATGTGCATGAACCATAAAAATGTCGCAAAACAAGATACAGAAAACTATATATAAATATTGAGTTGTGGGTGACAATGCCCGCTACCGCTTGTGGTGTGCACACTGTTAACCGATATCGGCGCAGCGGATAGACACAAGTCGGTGACGGCAGAGTCGCGCGCAGCAGAGCTGACGTAACGTCGCCGGCGCCGCCCGCCCGGACCGTACGGCCTGCACCTTGTGTTCCTTACTTAGCAATTATATGAACCGATACCCCTGAGAAACCTTCAAGACAATGCATGCTTTAATGTTTAGCGACGCATCTCCGGTCTTGCAGATGTTTGATCACTTACTATCAAGTGTTACACGAATTTAATACCAATACATAAGTATCGCTAAACATCACGGCAATGTCACATCATTCATCTAAATCATGTTGGACTTGTAAAAGTCGGTGGCAGTGCTTGGTGGGCATCTTTCAAAAACGAGCTCTCGTCGTAGTTAGACTAAGGTCTATTATGATAGTCTGTTGAGTTTAAGTGAATTGTGTGTACAAATGATGTGCACACAGATCTGTATTATGAGATATGCCAGTCGTTAGGTTTAATTCCTTCTGAGGTATAGTTCAAACAAGTGAGCTAGTCACGTATCTATTGTACAAAATAAGGGACACAAAAATATTCGAAGTGCAAAGCTAATCTGGTAATATCGAGCTGATTCTCGCAGACCGCTGTTCAAGTATTACCTTCATTGTACTGCACTACTGCTGATCAGAGAAATTATGAGGTGCTTGAGTCATGTCCTGGAGTATCATAACCCCATAATATGTAGGTACATTCTCCGAGCGATGATTAAAATCGAGACACAACTAAATCTTAGAGCCCTTCCAATTGAAAACCATCGTTAAATGTATTTATTAAAAGCCTTTTTATTTATTTGACATTTAAATTTCAACGATAATATCTAAACGCCATGTCACCATTAACATATTGGACTTATACCCTGTTTAATAACATAAAATTATACAGAAAATAACCTAAATGCTAAGGAGTATTTAATCGTTTCCAATAATTAAAGTTAAATCCGCTTCGTGTGGACTCCTGGAGGCATCGTCTCCAGTCAACTTGTCTAATTAATTATTTGTTTATGGAAAGACGCGTGCGCATCTCGCAGTCGCAGGCTCATACTCGGCTGGAAGTGGGATTCGGTTACACCGCGATGTGCACTCAGTATATAAATACGTATATGTGAGAACTAGCCTGCTTAATAAAATTATATAAATTATTCGGTATTCATCTGTGATAGGTATTTACTAATATTTACCACACTAAAGCTATATTTAATTTAAATTCAATAGACATTATAAATCTTAGTGTAAACCTTTTTCAGTTTCACAATGCAATCAACGAATAGTAAGAAGCAAGCAGAGTAAGAGAGGCACTATTGTATTTTGATAAGAGACTATTCTATTTTCAATAACTTTCCAGATATTTTAAAATAATTAACGTGCTGAAAACAATGATGCTGACTATAGCGTTGAGACTACGTTACTGAAAACAAAGTATATAACATTATTTGAAAATTTAACAAAAGGCAAATGAAATGAAGTCATTAAAAAAATTAAGCTAAAAGAATAAATTAATGATAAAGAAATCGAATAATAATCAAAATCGTATATTTAGCAAACATAAATGAGTAATAATTACCAGGGTGAATCAAAAAGTTCTTAGAAGTGCATATATATGAAACCTTTTTGGATCAAGTTCGATATTCAAATTAAAGAGTGTCTATCACACTATATTTATGCAGACTGTCACTTGTTTTTGTCAGTTCGTTCGCATGTAATAATTTTTTTTGTGCAACGAGTTGCTAAAAAGTCAAAATTATGGATAAAAGTGAGTTACGTGCGGTGATAAAATATCTCAGTTTGAAAAAAATGTCTACGAAGGAAATTTTTTTGGACATTCAGCAGACATTAGGGGGTGATGCTGTACCCTATTCTACGGTTGCGTACTGGGTGGCTGAATTTAAAAGAGGTAGATCAAGCTGTAAAGATGACCCGCGTTCTGGGCGGCCTTCAACCTCCGTTACAGAAGAAAATGTCAAAAAGGTTGAGAATCTGGTTTTGGAAGACAGAAGAATGACTATAAAACATATAGCTGAGATCCTAAAGATATCTTTTGGTAGCGTTCAATCCATTTTAATTGATTCACTGGGGTTCAAAAAAGTGTCTGCAAGATGGGTGCCACGAATGTTAACCGACGAAAACAAAAAGCGACGTTTGGAAATTTCCAAGCGTAATCTCGAAATGTTCCAGCGTGATTCGGATAATTTTTGCCGTCGTCTTGTCACCATGGATGAAACGTGGGTCCACCATTTTGATCCTGAAACTAAAAGACAAAGCATGTCTTGGAAACGACCATCCTCTCCATCCATCAAGAAATTTCGAGTTGCTCCTACCGCTGGCAAAGTTATGGCCTCTGTGTTCTGGGATAGTGAAGGAATCCTTTTTATTGATTACATGCCAAAAGGCCAGACGATTACTGGACCCTATTATGCAAATTTAATCCCGAAAGTGCGTGAAGCGATTAAAGAAAAACGTCGTGGAAAACTGTCGTTGGGCGTGTTGTTCCTTCAAGATAACGCTCCTGCTCATCGATCGGAAGTTGCGCTCAACGCAATCCGCTGTGCTGGCTTCAATCTCCTTGACCACCCACCATATTCTCCGGACTTAGCCCCAAGTGATTTTCACTTATTTCCAAAATTAAAAGAGGAAATTCGTGGAACAAAATTTCACGATAATGACGCGGTTATAGCTGCCGTAGAGGACTTTTTCGAGAGTCAAGAAAATAATTTTTTTTCACAAGGAATAAGGAAGTTAGAAACGCGTTATTCTAAATGCATTGCATTAGAGGGAGATTATGTAGAAAAATAAAATATTATTATTTAAATCTTTGCATTTTTTAATATTGATTCCAAGAATTTTTTGATTCACCCTCGTATAAATGATATCTCGTAATTTAACAGTATAATAACAGTCCCAATTTAGTCATCAATCTTACTAATCCTACTAGAAAACTTAAACTTTTTGGCAATAAAATAAAATCACAGTTAACATGGATCAAGTATCAAACATAACAATTGAATTTCTGTTGATAAAACATTACTTATTTTTTTTCAATATAAGGTTTTGCTTAATTTCAGTTTGAATTCTGCACTGATTTTAACACATTAAACTTTAAAGTATTCGAATTTCACTGTTAAAGGAAATTATGATAAAATATTTAATGTGCATATTTAAGGAATCTGTTATTACAAATGACGTTTTTGATAGCCTTTCCAAAACGATGAATATTTACTTACAATAACTCCGAGAGCTTTTTGACATTTGGACCGAGGGCTGAAATGCCCCGTTAGTTAGTGCGGGGATGTGTTGCGTTCAGGAAAACAAATGGTAACAGTAAAACTATTAAACTAATGTTGCTGCGATAAATTATGAATTTCTAGTGACGACGCCTTACAGTTATGCAAGTTTTATTTTATCAAACATGGGTTTTCAATTTATTGTAGTGCTAGATTTGTTAATTAAACATTTTGTATACACATGTTGCGCGAATGTCGTCGTTGGAATGAGAGGAAAATGACATTTGGGAAAATGAGTGATTATGAATAACAAAATAATTAATCAGAAGTATTGTAATAAGTATTTTTGAGCTCTATTGAATAAATACCTAGCTGTTGTAGCAAATATAATAATGTTGTACATAGGTCTGCTCTGCATTGTAGGTAGGTACTCCGTGTCTCGATCTTGTACTGTTATGCAACACAGTAATGACGTTTAGACAAGCAAATTACGAATTACTTCTCGTTTAATAGACACTTTAATTCATTATAATTTATCTTATGCTCACGCAAGTATCCGTCCAGACATATTTTAAAGGGTCTCCTCGGTTCTGACAGTTTTGCGACAAGTAATTAGACTAAATTGTAATTTATCACTTTAGTATTTTTCACTCTGCAATCACCCTGCCTCCAGGCAGTACCTTATGGGGCCGACTTGCGCAGATGCCCTAATAATCAATAGAACTGTTTATTCTTCTGTTCGACAGACAAGCGCGATGCTTACCTACTGAAAAAAGTAAACCATTCTAAGGTGGTCGGTGTGAATAGTGGTAGTACGTTACATATCTCTCACTGTGCGGTACCCTAAATTAAAAGCTATAGAGAAAAGTAAGTTATTTTTATGAACCCCTATAAACAGAATGCAAATGATAATGAGGCAAAAAATTACCAATTGAATTTAATATTTACCAAGCCATAAATCAATAGTCAAAAGCTAATTACCAACCTGGAACGCGTGTACGCAACCTGTACCTCGACATAACTTTATATCATTTACAAGAATATTATCCGATTTATTGTAATATTTGAAAAAAGAAGCTACCTGTCTCGCTCCACCACCAGATTGTGTCACTAACTCAAAGGACTTCGTAAGTCGTTTGAATGTATATTATTCGCCAGGATAATGTGAGCAAACGAGTGAGCTGAACCGTAAATAAGCAAAAATATGTGGATTAATTATGGTGGGATGCGAGTAGCGGGAACCACGCGAGCCTCCCGCGGCGCCGCCGCTTTATGCCTCTCGGATAAACACACAAACTGACAGACATGTACGATAATTATGAACTTGCAAGGATAATCGTTATTCGGAACTAAAAATACGTTATTAACTTCAAGATGCAATGAGTTTGTCGCATCTTATATTTTCTAGTTGTGGACGAGTTTTAAAAAACAAACTTAACGACCTGCGCTTGGAACTCATTAAAGCTCAGTTCTTATATTGAACTAACTGATATTCATAGGAAACGATATATTGATATACATAGCAAGGAAAAAGAACTATACACTTTTGACAAACAAACAACGCGGCTAAGGTTATCTACCTAAGGACATATTGTTACGACGACAGTAATAGTTACAATATTATGGCAAAGCAGCGATAAACCCTTAAGAGGAATATAAGAACCCGGCATAATTATCATAGGGCATATTAACATAAAAAAACATATTTTAACGGTGATGTAGAGTCGTCAAAGTTACACACGTAAAGATCTCAATGGCAGCTGTTTGCAACGTTGAGAGAGCTCTCCGGCCGCTGACAGCTGGCGACGCTAAATCATCAACTTGTAATCCGAGGATTAGCGCGACTTACCACAGATTGCGGTTAGCGCGAACCGACGACTGCACTGACATCTCTTATTTATGTTATTTGAGATCTGCTACGATAAACAAAAAACGTGACAAACACCTATCACAGATCGACCCACTCACATTACAGAGTGAGGGAAGTTTAAGTGTCCTACAAATAAGTAGTAACAAAATGCCGGCCTAGCATGACAAGCGCGACAAAATTTTGTCTACCGTTTTCTCGTGTTTTAATCGACTATCGCTTTATTTCTTTCGGGTCTAACATGACAATAACACATAAAATTCGACTTTTAATATCAAAAATAGATATATTTGTTGAACGAGATATATTTTCTATCAAAATTGTCGATGTCGAGATATTATAATATATCTCCATATCTTACATCTTAGTTTGTCTTCTCTCGTCCGCGACATATCTCGTGGCGGTCATGCTAGCCCGGCTGATTAGCCAACATAAACGTGACGCAGTATCGAAATATATAATTTTGCAGTGATTGCAAAGTAATTTCACGCTAGAGTCGCGTCGCGTCAGCGTGTCGGACGGGAGCTGGCCCAGCACGCGCCGCCCGCGCTCTCGTGACGGCCGACTAATCTGTTCCGTTCTGGTTGACGATGTATCGTTTCTCAAATTATTCAGTAAACTTAAAACTAAAATGTCCAGCGTTCAATAACGACAAATAAGCTATATATGTAGGTTTAGATAGACGACGTCTAAGATTCCAAATAAACCATATAATCAATAGCTGTTACACCTATGTATAATCTTATAGTTTTATCTAAGTATAATGCAGTTATCAAAGCCATTGAATATGTTCTCATTTATTTCATCGTCAAATCCCAGTGGTTATAGTATATGATGCTACTTTCCATATTTATGCTTTTATTAGATTTGAATCTCACCTAGCTACCTTTTTCTTTAACTGCATAATACCAATGAGGGCTACAACGAGTGAACAAACTTTACAATCATACTGTACACGTAATGCGCCACGACAACGAGCAGAGAGCATACGCTGAAGAATAGAAAATAATAATTTGACAAAATGTAATTTGACCTAAATAAACTTGAACTATGTAGGCAAGTGTTATCAATCTATTCACTAAAACATTCGAAATATGTAATTATATTGTTCAGTGACAATTTTAAATGAATTAGAACGAACTTAGATTAATTAGAACTTAAATAAATTAATCAGCATTAGAGCATTTTAATTTGCTTCGAATGAAAACAAATTCGATAAGAACTGCATTGTCGTGCAAGTTAAAACACAATTACCTAATGACAAACAACAATTGGTGACAGTGCACTGTGCGCCGGGCGGAGGGCGGAGGGCGGAGTGAGTGCGGAGGGCGCAAATGAAAACTAATGTCGTTGAGGGAGCGCGCCCGACCGGAAATAATTTCAATACAATCTAATTTGAAACACCCGCCGTACACTGCACATGTTATTTTAATAATTTAATAAATTATGTCCGGGACAACGCGACGTCGAGAAGAATTAATATCCCTTAAAAGCATTCTTCTTAAGTTGCCACAGATTGAGCAATAAAAGCTAAAACAGACACAGAAGTGCACCCGCTGGGGAGCACTGGTACATAATCATTCAATCTAACAATCAATACAAACAACTTTGAAACACATCTAACACTCATATATTCCTCTCTGCTCGTTAAAGCTATCTTTGTCCACGGTGGAATCGTACACATTTCAATTTCGGATATAATCGAATAGTGCATCACAAATCATCGATGCAGTTCGAAGGGATGTCCCTCTCGGCGTAGGGACGTAATCAGGTTAGAAGCACTCGTAATCCCTTTAGGCCAGGCCGGATCATTAGCCCCGCACTAATCTAATTCCGATTTCATTTCGCCACCCTCGAGAGCTGCTTCCTATTGTTGTCGGTGTCAGCGGCGGACTGACGAGACGCTGCTTCCAGCCACGATAGGTATACGGCGACTTATTGAGCTCTGGATAATGTTCCAGTGCCCAGTGCCCTTCCATTTAAGTTTATGTTGACGATGCAGAACTTGCATGCGATGTGATAAAAACTTGTTTTAGCGTATAGATAAGAGAAACGCATCATGAGTTCCGACAGCTATCCTAGTACCTACTAAGTGTGACATCAAAATATACCTATGTTTCCTCATTTGTATGTTATATGAATGATATGATACATATTGTTACATTAATTGGATGTTTGTTAATAAAAGACAATCAGCAACTGCATGAACATAAATTTGGGAATCAATACAGTAATGTTTTTTTTATATTGGCAAGTAAGAGTACTTTTAGTAATAAATATAACAATTTAATCTTAATTTCTGTTTATTCAGTCGTCTCCAGTAACATGGGAGATAAAAAGCGGACAGAAATTGCTTAAAAACACATATAATATAATATATAAAATATAAATAAATGAATTCTCGAAAATACTCGATTTGAGCACATTTAAATTTAAAGATACACATTCTCGTAGTGTATCGCGGCGTTATTAGACGTTATCGTTTAAAATGCTTTTAAAATATCTCATCGGGCTCGGCATTATCACTTAGCAAATATTTCAAGTGTCTTTTTATTTCTTTATATGGAGCAGACCTGAAGGCATTTATTTTTCGTTTCTATACAGCGCGGGCCAGCGCGGGCGCGGTGTGCCGCAGGGCTGGACTTGAATGATTTTAAGAAGTAGGTAATAATAAAGGTATATCTATAAGGTAGGTAAGCTATATCAATGAAAAAAAACATTGATGGATTAAATTGCAAATTCCATACATCTCATTATTTATTCCGACGCGGACATTTCGAGTAGCAGTCTGTTCGTGACCAGTAAGGCTATTCACGATCATTCGAAATCGATCCGCCCGGAAAGCTACACTCTCCCACTGAAAGTTGTTTCGTATTTACCGGATATGAAAATTGTATTCACAATTTCCATAGGATAGGATTGAGCATCGGCATTCTTCGGGAGTTTCCGATTAGAATCTTAGTATAAAATGATAGAAAGCTTGATATATCGGTAGGAAATCTTGTAATATCGGAACGGAAAGTTTTCGAATGATCGTGAATAACCCTACAGGCCCGCTGTAAAACAAAACAAATAACAAGTTAACTAATCTATCATTTATTTTGAATGTTATAATATGTCATAAACTAAGGTTCATATTTGCGTTTTTGTTTTTCTATTTATGTTACATCTATTAATATATTTTTTAAGAGTAAATATTTGATTCGCAAGATGAGGCTTTATACCTACCTAGCTACGTGCATATAAATGGATATATGGATAAGAAGTCGAGAAAAATTTAAATTACTTTTATAGTTTGAATAGGACGACATAAAAAATTTACACAATAAATTTTTTTATCGCTTTCCAACTCTATAGATAAATTGACATGCATTTGTCAGACATGAAACAGAGTCCGGCCCCGCGTTCGGTCCGCAAAGTGCGCAAGTTGGTCTGATTTATCAATCAATAAAGCGCAGGCCCGCGGTGCCGCTTCACTTTGAGCAGCCGACTCGCTCACCTCGCTCGCTCTCAACATGCACGCCTCGCCGCAGTTGAACACGAATCATTATACGACTCTATACGTCATCCTATCTACTCACTAATCTTACTGTTTCCACTATCCTGCACTCAGTGTGCACACCACAACTCTATATATCACAAGACACATTGAGACAATGCAAAATATATGTGGTTAAGTGTTTATATTATTTCAGTTAGAAGTAACATTCCAAATAAAGTGTTTCAAAGTTTGAATGAAAATGTTGGCACCGTTCGGTAAGTATGAAATAACGTACTCTAAAGTGTTAACTAATGTTTTCAATGGGTACCTAGAGGTATATAACGCAAGAGTAATATAACAATAAAGAAAACAATCACAACTAAACAAATAGGTATTAGTAAATAAGTGAGAAGGAAATCTATATATGTATACGTCGGCCATGTTGTGGTATCCACGCGCACCTACACGGTACAACTCTAGCCTAATGTATGTTATAAATGACTATCAGTAATGATCTCCGATGATTTATTGTATGCTATTGATACGAGATACCATATGTACAAACGATCGAGAGAGATAATATATGGAACCTTTTACCGAGCCAACATACAGTAATATACGAATCGATCATATATTTTTTTTAAATCAAATTTTAGATATTAGAAAGCTTTCATATTTTTTTACTAGATAATATTAAATGAACTTGTCTATAAATATGTATAATAAAAAAGTAGAATCGACTTTACTGTTCACTGAATTTATTTACCAGAAATTAAAATGTTAAAAAATAAGGGTAACAGAATATATTTTGAAATGTATGTCTGTCTGTTTATTCACACTAATCTCCAAAAATACTAAACCGATTTTAAGTTAATTTCACAAGTGGATGAATTCATCGAAATCGGATGGCGGGAAGAAAAATTGTCATTATTAAAATTCGTTACGCAAATTGCAACGCAAACTGTCTCGCAAACTTATTCGAACTTTCATTTACAGTTCACATTTTAATGAAACAGTTCGAGTATTTCACCGCTTTCAATAATTATGTACCCATTTGTGAAATAGTGAATATACTTTATTACTAAATAGGCTTTAAACGCTATATAATTCTAGAAACTCTTTTTGAAAGTTGAAATGTAAAAGTAGAATGGAGGCAAAGATATTATATATTATATGGAGGTTATGTAGATTCGAAGAACATTCTCACAACTATAGCCGATAGAAGGAACTTAATGTCAGGCTCATTCGTTCAATCATAGAGCTTTCGAAGCTCTGACTTTAAACAATATCTTTCCACAACCGTACTGTTATCTGCATTCATGAAAATGTTACTTTTTAGCACTTCTATAATGTGATGCAAAAACATTGCGCGGATTGAAAGTGATTGAAGTACAGTAGTTTCCCTCAGGAAATAACCAAGCACAGAGAGTAGCGGATATCTCATATTTAACTCAAGATGAAGCTCACGCGAACGATGTCGCGGGCATCAGCTAGTATTAAATATTTTTATAGCAGTAGAATTTATTATTATGCGAGTGATTGTTAAATTCTTAAACACAATACACCACAATAATTTAAATAAAATACTGTATACCGGATTAAAACGCGATTCATTATTTATATTGTTTAAATTATTTATCCCGACGTTTCGGATGCTTTTCAGCAACCGTGGTCGCGGGGAGACAGAAAGATGACAGTTGTCTGATTTTTGAATCGATAGATAAATCGCGTTTTAATTCGGTATAAAGTATTTTATTTAAATGTGTGATACTCGGCTCGCGTTAATAAAACACAATATTACACCACAATAATGTTTAGGAGCTACAATAGAGGTCCAAGGGTTAGCCAGCACCTCAGTAGTTACAGCACGACTCGATAAGAGTGCAATATAAAAGGTCTGACATCACAATTAGAGGCAGCACATATAACAAGTTAATTACTCGATACAATGTTGGGTAAAAACTAGCCGCGAGCCGCGAGCCGCGAGCCGCGACTTGCGGCGAGCCGTCCGCGTCCCGTGGAATCTTAATAAGCGCGATGTGTAAAGTCGCGACACGATGAAGCTATTATAACATACTCAGCGGTTTCGCCAGTAGGTACATGGATTTAGAATATCCACAAAATATTTCTTTAAAATTAAATCGTGTAACATATTTGCCATTTTATGGTAAAATCAAGCGAACACAAATTTTGTCTTCCTAAAATGTTTAAGTTATGACTTCAACTTTTGTCCATACGTAAGCGACGAAAATTTTCAAGCTTTTCTGTTGTTAACACCAATGTATTAATATATAAAAAAGAGTGTAATATTATAATACTTAACATATTTATTATAAAAACAATTTCCTTTTAATCAAATCGCGGCCTATATTGAATGTTTTGTTGTGCGATTATTTAACAAGGCAAAGGAACAAACCCGGATAAGGAACTGGTCTGGCTCTCAACGAAGACATCAAGCCACTTCTTATTGCGCGCTGCATTACTGGCGTTGCTGCGTAATGAAAATATATTTAGTATAAACGTAGGTATATAGTTCCTTTATTTTAACCTCGAAAACCAGATTGATACTTTGTCTCTTAACGGATCAGTTCTGTTGATATATACGTATTATGTACATATATACATATGTCTCATATGAGAGCTATTAAAACAACTATTTGTATAATTAATTTATCAAATCATTAGCTTACATCTTCAACAACGAACATTCCCAGAATTTGAATATGTAACTTCAGAGTTGAAAAAACTGATGATGGCTTATAAATCGGTTATCTCGTCGACTCATCGGATGTTTTAGTTTAGTGTTTGGTTAGCCGTTAGTGGGTTCGAGCACCGCCGCGGCCGGAACGCGCGATGCTATCTGCGACACGATTTATGTAACGACCTAGCTCGTACCTGCAGCGCGGTGACGGCCTCACCTCGCTGCATTTTATTTTTACTTCAAACACCAAATTCTTCTGATAGAAAATAAGAGATAAAATATTTATTCTGTACAGGTTTACATTTTAATCATTCTTAAGCAGCAGCTACTGAACACGTTATAGTAAAGTACTGGATACGGCTGAGAGCATCGCAATGGCATTAGCTAGGATTGATGATATCAAGATAATTCGACCTCTCACTGTTTGATCGATGACGGCTCAGCACTGCGGTGAGCGGTGAGCGGTGAGCGGTGAGCGGTGAGCGGTGAGCGCTGCCGACAGCGAGCCAGCACTAACACACCGCCGCGGCCGCGTCTGCATCAGGCAGACATACCCACTGACGTCCAGCCAAGTCATACGTTTAATTTTAATAGAAAATGCACTTATTTCTCTCTGCATTAGCATATACTACATTGTTAATACATATTAATCGATCGAATTACCCCCACACTAACACCGAAATTTTTGAAAAGAAATTTTATGACATAAAACGGTGAGAATTGACTCTAGCGCTATCCGGATGATGGAAATCAGAGCGGGACATAAAAATATTCAGAGGCAGAGCTGAGAGAACAGCGAGGCTCTCGCGAGGTTGCGACGCGTTTTTCCGCTGCCCTGTGACATGTTTAAAACATGACGGCGTGTGTCGGCCGCAGCGGGTTTTTATACTGCCCCTAGTTAAAGCCAACGGTAATGAAAATCAAGTTACTTGTAATATTTTTAATAATGATAATTATATGTAAAGTTATGATTATTAAAAAGAGGATTTTTTTCGTTTTGTTTACTTGCAACGACGAACGTTTACGAATATAGCCTTTACAGTATTGTGTGGTAAATCAACACTATAGGAAGGTGTAGCTTATTTGTTGTATATCACTACATAGTATAAAACAAAGTCGCTTTCTCTGTCCCTTTGTATGCTTAAATCTTTGAAACTACGCAACGAATTTTGATGCGGTTTTTTTAAATAGATAGAGTGATTGAAGAGGAAGGTTTATATGTATAATAATACCAGTTTTTCTGTAGTGTATTTAGTATCAGCATTGCACCGGTGCGAAGCCGGGGCGGGTCGCTAGTATCTTATAAAAACATATTTCGCGATTGTCGATCACATAGTCAATTCTAAGTTCTAGACGAGATAATGTAAATACTCAGAAAATTTCATGGCAAGCAATGAAAATGAACAAAGTGCCGTTATCAATGTATATAAGGTAACAATCGACAAGTATGTATTAAGAAATGACGAAGAGTGCCTCAAAACATATTGAACAATAACGTGAACAAGTAACATAATGTACCTACGAGAAAGAGACGTATGTAGGTACATTATCCAATAACATTAAAATATCAATATCATTAAATTGGCAACTTTAATGTTGTCTTAGTAATCTAACTTGCTCTTGGTAAAGCCTACTGTACAGGATGCCGGGTGACGCGGTCGAACGGAACAGATAAAAAACCAACCCATATGAAGTGTGAGGCGCGGACAATGGCTGACGTCGCACTCTTATATTATTTGACAGCCGCGTGTTAACAGCTTGCCTTGTTAACATATTCCATATAAGCCTTCTCTAGGGGCTGTAACTGCTAGGTACTCTAGACTGTTTGCTATCAATGTATTTGGTTCCCATTTTTTCAAACCGGCGCAGCTGAAGCAATTATTTTCTATACAGCCCTGTAATATAACAGAGCCGTGCCAAGATATAAATTATTTGAATTAAGTTTTGACTTTCTCGTTCACCTACCGAGCGCTTCGATGGGTCGCGAGTTCGATTCCTGCCGGGATGACATGTTTATAATTTTCAGTAATCATGTCTACCCTACGTCTGGGCACTTCGGTGATTGATTGGGAGGAATATCTATATTCCGACTGAGTAATGAACCACCGTTCAAAGATTTAAAAACCTTGAAGAGCATATTTAAGTGTCAGTCTATGGATGTCCGAACGCTCGAAAAAAGGTCAACAGCGCATTATTGAATAATGTTCTGTGGCTGGGGTAACGTACAATCAAGTGAACCTCATGCTCGTCTGTCGATATCCAAATTTAAAAAAATAAATGAATAGAAAAATCACATTGTTGCCCATTGGCTTCATAGAGAAGTTAATAATGGAAAAGTCTTAAATATTGTGAGTTGTTCCTAAAATAATTTGTTGCAATGAAACAAATTATAGGTGTAATATAGAAACGGATCCATAATGTAGTTAGCTCCATAAACCTAGCAATTTCATCAAATAATTGATTCGTACTCTGATACACGCGAGCTCCAGAGTCATCCAGGTTTGCGCATAAAGTATACGGTGTTAAAATCATCATGGACTGATACCGGCGAAGTAGGAATGTTAGTGGTGAGGTCACAGGAAGGTCCAGCCCCCAGCTGACCCAGATAGCCCCCTCCCCTCCGCCCCGCCACCTGCGCATGAGACGCTCGCAGATTTACGGCGCATTGTGTCCGCGCTACATCGCCTGAGAGTTGAGAGGAACTTCCAAAAAACGGGAATGCAACGAACGCACGCGGCACTTTTTGCTTATTCTGTCAAAGTGAGCGGGAGCTTAAGTTTTGATTAAAAATAAAATGCAAACACGTTTTGACTTGTATTGGAAAAAACACAAACATAAAAGGAAAACGAGTTAACTGCAGCATATTAATTAATTAATAAATATAATGAAACAGTAGAATTAAATTTTCTGTAAATTGAAATGTTTTACCAGAAATGGAGAGGGGAAGATTGAATATTATGAACGTTTTTATCTGTCTTTTTGTTTGTTCACGCTAATCTCAGAAGGTACTGAACTGATTTTCATGTAGACAATGTTGACATATAAACATTAATCTGGGGCAACATTAAAACTTTGTTTTATCGAAATCAGATGTTGGATAGGAAAGTTATCTACAATTTAAATAGCTTGCTTTGAAGCTTAGCTTGAGATAGATCCCATACGAACGAAGTGTACGTACATATTATGTATGTATGAACTCCTCCCAAACCGATTTTGATTGATTGAACTGATACACAGATTTTGATAGCCATATGACAATCATAAGTGAACCGATATGCTATGTATTCATGTGAGTTTTTAAAGACCATTTACTGATCCTTTCATTATGAAATGAAAGCGATTTTACGACGCAGCTCTAAGACAAGGCTAATAGCAATAACAAAACAAACAAGACATGAACTCCGATCTAAATACACAAATAACAATCAAAGCCTGCTCGCGGCCTCGTTATCGTGCAGCCTTCGGAGTCGGCCGCGGTCCCGACTGCCGAGAGCCAGTGTTGCCAGATGGTCTCAGTGACGTACCCCTACACTCATTTAGTGTCTCTTTTGAAATCCGCTAGGTAACAAAAATTATATATAAAGGAAAATGGATTGACAGGTGTAAGTTTATTTCGCTTTTCGGTTACAGAAGACTCCTTGGTTATTGAATATTTTCAATATAAATGGCACATCAGACTCACAGCACGTAAAGTTCGGCCTTAATTGTCGAGGAAAAATAATTAAAGATGGCTATAAAATCAATACGTCATCAACGATGGTTATGAAAGAACGAGATATGTATATGACAAAAAACTGTATGTGGCGAGTTTTTTTAATATCTCCTAAAAGATCCCACAAATATTTTTTTCCTCTATTTACTCCTAACTCGGTCTAAAAACCCCTAAATTTAGGCGGAAATCCCATGATCTGGCAACACTGCCGAGAGCCGAGCCGCGCCAATATATCAAACCTCGCGTGAGCGCTTTACTCGCGGCCGGCGCCATCATAATTACAATCAATAATGCCTCGCTGCCATACAACACCGACTCTTCAAACTTACGTAGTCTTCCTGAGAGCCTCGGCTTCATCATGCTGATTTAAATGAGAAACTAATCCTTAAAATAACCCTGCTTAAAACTTTAATCGCTTAAAGCGATTCGTCATTTGACTTCGCGAAATGATATGCGAATGTAAGCATTATACGGTTGTTAAAGAGAGACGGCCTTATGAGAATGAATCTAACACGAAGGAGACGGCAACATGCGGCGAATGGTCGGTGGAACAAAACAAACATTGGGCGGTAATCACTTGCCGCAGGTGCTTTTCTCGCGATGCGGCTTGTTTAATGCGAATTATAGGAAAATCCATTATAGCACCGTCGCGTCGGTGTAATATAATGTTTGGGTACCTTTGACTTTTGTATGAATACTAACTAGGCAGGACATAAACTACCTCTTTCTTAAGATATTTAGAATGAAGCGCGTCGGTCTATTCAAACGTGCAATGAAAAATGTTAGCTACAGTCAATAAATCACAATATATAATCTTTATATTAAGACAACCCTCGCAAAGTCAATAACACTTAACTAACAGCACCCTTATTTGGTTGTTAAAATACCTCAGTAGGTATATTAGAGTAATTACAGAGAATTATGTCTTCAGGTCAGAGGTGAGCTCGCTGTGCGCACGGCGCGCAGACGGGAGTCGGTTCCGATTGAGACAAATTATACGCATTTATTTTTAATAACTTTCGGTTATTAAAATAGAACAGATATTATATCGTGCTCTAAGCATTACTTGTAAGTCTTTAAAACCGTGGCTTATTAGAATTAATCAACATCGAACGGCAGCTTCGCTTTTCTGTCTTAATCGACGGTGAGGCTCAGCCGACGGTACCTCGCTCACGGAACATCAGTCAATGATATGTACCTACATATCGTTAGAGCTTTCGGAAATCCATAGACTGCAACCGAAAAGCGCAATATGCACATCACTGTTTTTCAATCTATGAATCGAGAACGCGCCGCGATGGCTCAGTGATTACGTCCTTTATCATTACGCATGGAATTGTTTGTTTGTTGGTGAAAATGTAATGTTAGACCGTGTACGAAATTAAGCTGCTAGAATTTAAATAAGCGTTATTTATTACTTTATCATAAAATCCTCGGAATAAATTTATGGACCGACAAATGTAAGACAACAATAAGTGCGGAGCGCGCGGGAACAACTCCCGCCATCGACTATAAAATGCAATAAAAACCTTCGTTAATTAACAACACACATCAATCAACGTTTGTTTTACCCCAGAATAAAGCTTTGTTATAAAATTATAAGTCAATTTATCATTCTCTACGATGTGAGTGAATGATAATGAATTCAACAACGAACCTCGTTCACAGTCACGCGACTGACCGCTGGAACCCAAACTGGCGGTGGAAGACGGTAGGTATTGTAGGCTTTGATATAATATAACATTATGTCAAGATATCGCTTCCCGGCAAAAAAGCGTCATAATACATGAATTTCTAGATACTAAAAGAGCACATTTCGACTTTTGGATCAAATTGAGTTAATCGCATAATCTTGCTTAATTAATAGTTGCCAAAAAGATATTAACAATAACTTCCATTCGTTATTTTTGCAACTTAAAAGCATTAGACTTGTTCAGTTTTTATACAAAGAAAATATCTGTCAACTAATATTTACCAAGATTTTGTACTTAACTCAATTTAACCCAAAAGTGGACATTTGATCTTTTATTATTTAAAGATTCATGTATTATGACGCTCTTTTTGCCGGGAAGCGATATGTTTCGTAACGGACCTAAAATGGCAATTATCAATAAATCTAATCAATGTTTTTACATTGGACTTAAAAAATTGTATAGAATATAGGGAAATCAATTTAAAACCCACTCTACGATCTGATTTAATCACAGCTTTTAATAACACTATACAAAAAACTAGGAAAAATAAAACGAAGTTGATTTGAAACCAGAAGCCTGGATGTGGTCAATAAGTATCCTCGACTTAACCGGCTCTACTTAGTACATAATAATAATTACAATTATTCGCCTCTTTTAAATTAAATCAATTAAATCAGTTCAGTAGATCCAGAGATATTTCCAATTGTATAAGAATAATGAATCTTTTTTAAATTGACACTATTTATAAAAATATGGAGGTACTAGTGGCAATTTAAAATAGATATTAATTATTCTTGTACAATAGGAAATATGAAAAGATAGCGCGACTCGAGAGATATTCGATGTCTTTCATTTATCGATATGCTGACATTTCGCAAAGGACTCGCCGCTAATATCGACATAAACAACACTAATGGCGCACGATACTGGTTATCGATGTCGATAAAGTTGGTTGACTGTGAGATTACATTATGTCAATATTTTATTTTAAACAAGATTACCTACCTTTACAACTAGTTTGTACTTTAATACAATAATAATTAATTATTTAACAGTACTATATTATCCATTATAATTGTAAAACGAAAGTGCCCTTTTTAATTCAGTATGACATTTTGTTTGTGAGAGTTTACGAAAGAAATATTGAAAAAATTTTGATAAAGTTAAGATCCCTACTTAACTTTATTAACATTTTTTCTCAAGCTCAAAAAATTTTTGGTAAAGTGTGTTTCCCAATTCGACATTCTGGTAACTGGTAGTTACCAGTTTCATGTCGAATTGTCCATTTGAGTAAAGCTGTCCATTTGATTTGAATTGCTCAAGACTTTAACAGAATCAAATATAACTTACAGAGCTACCGACCACAATTACAAACAGTTATAAAAACTCAAAACTAAACGTTATTAGTGAAAAATATATTTAAAATTAATAAGAGACACACTGATTTGATCTGTGAAGAGACAATATTGCTTTCAATTAGTGAAACAATTTTTCAAATCATTCACTACATTTTTAAATTTTAATAAATGTACATAATTTATGTCCTTTCATATAAACTTTAAGCACACTAATTGTGAAATATCGAAGCACATTAGCCCACTGGCGGACTGAAGGAAACAGACTCTCATATTACACATGTATGACCCGTATCGTATTCCATTAAGTTAGGCCGGTTTTTGGAATTTGATTTCTTTTTTATTAATAATAATTGCTAGTTTTTTCCTTGGACTGCAAAAAGAGCTATCTAAATATTTGCTAAAACATTAGCGAGCAACACTCGTTAACCCGCTCGCTGCTGACGCGGGCAGCCGCGGCGAGTCAACAACCCGTCGCCGGCCATCGAGCAAGCCGATCGCTCATCGCTCAGCGTGTTTATTTTTCAATTGGCCCCGTCAGCGGGCGGGTGCGTGACGTAGGGCCGCCACACACGGAGACGACAGATTACACACGCCCATAGCTGCCACCCGATACTTTATTTGATACTCGGCTGTAGGGTATACCTTGTTAACATGACTGTTTGTTTTTGCAATTTCTAATTATGATCGTAGACGACAACGCTGTTTAGATTTCCTCCTAAACCTCAATTTTACAAACAAAAACCAACAACACATTGATGTTATTGTATAATTATTACACTTAACAACTCAAATTAAAAATATCACGAAATGTAAGTTAAATATTAGACATATTAGACAGTATTTATCTGTGAAATCTTTTTCTGTTTAGCTGAAGCTTTTCTTTATATTTATAAAATAAAATAATGATAAAACTTTTTGTTTGGATTGAATAGGTTGATCATTAATCTAGAAATTATATCTGAATTTTACTAAAATGTATGAAAATAGTTTTGTATGTTAGCAACCCTGACACTGGCGCAACGTTTATGTGAGGCGTTGAGAACCTACAATTAGGCGCGAGCCAAAAAGATCAGTTCGTAACATCGCTAATACGCACTTCGCTAACTAGTTACACGCCCCGCAACAACTCAGGGTGCTCCGATCGAACAATATTATCCCCTACTACATCGTCTTAACATATTTTCGTACCGAAATATGATAACTTTGGTCGACAGTACCGTAACGAGTTACTGCAGGGTTAAATTTTCATATACATTGCAGGGAAATAAACTCTATTTCGATTATATTAAGAAACGCGGAGAGTGCACGATCACTGTGCGAGAATTACGTTAAAATTACTGTTTATACTTTATTGGCACAGATTTAAATTATCGCATAAAAATTCACTGAAATTTGCGAGCGAAAATCGATGTTTCGTCTGCGAGATTGCGGGGAGCGATTGATTGATATAGCCAGGTATAAATCATTTCGGGTCAAGTTCCTGGAGCGGTGTTCAGAATCAAAATATATTGACACTGTTTTATGGAATCGAGTCCAGCTACTGTGGAATCTTATCAACGAGAACCTAGGTTCAGCCGAGAAAAGGTGTCCTAAAGTCACGAAGAATCAAATCGAACAAGCCATACCTTTAATGGTTCTCATCGCAACATTATGACTATGTGTAGCTGGTTTATATATAGCTTCGTGTATAAGACGTTGTTAATATGGTAAAATTTAGTTAATTTACGAGCCTAATAAAAAGTGAACGTGTATCATTAACATATTCACTTCAGACTTGCGTCCGCGTCGTGGAGCACGCGTTTTATTGTTCTCGACTAGCTCGTAGTTTTAAACAACGATGCATTTTGACTCGGTCTTTATTTATGGCCCAAAAAATAATAAACAGTAACGCAAGATCATGTAATATTTTAGGATCTCTATTTTTTTTAAATAAATACATTTTTTAAAGGTGTAATCGTTGTAAAAAGTCATTAAAATATAATTTTATTTATATCTTAATGTATAATGTTTATATCAGGTATAGACAGGTGAAGGTGAGGAGAAATTCCTGGTAGGTAGGTGGTACCGCAGCAACAAACCGACATTTTTTTACATAAAATGATAAACGGGTCGGACTAACTTGTAACCCGCGACCCATCGTAATGCAAATGCACTTTGCAACAATAACCTCGTTTTCTGCTCGTAGCCCGAGCCATCACGCTGTGTGTATCCTTGTGCTGACGTGCATAAGAGGTAAAATATGACCTATATGAATAGTACCTAGATCATCCAGCGATGTGATTATATATCCGATCCTAGTGTGGTCGCGGGCAGCTAGCAGATGTCCAGGTGTCACGAGTGAGCCAGAGCGAAGACCACACACGTGGAAGGCGGTAGCGAGCAGCGCCGCCGGGCATGCGCTGTCTTATAAATTATAACACTACCAATCCCTCGATACGGTCTCTCGGCTATTCGACACTATGTGATTTGGCAAACTACTTCCGTTTCAAATATGATTGAGGAATACAAAATATAGTTTCTATTGTGCACGGACTAGCCTCAGCCAGGCTAGCATGACCGCCACGAGATATGTCGCGGACGAGAGAAGACAAACTAAGATATATTATATCTCGACATCGACAATTTTTATAGAAAATATATCTGGTTCAACAAATATATCTATTTTTTATATTAAAAGTTGAGTTTTAAGTGTAATTGTCATGTTAGACCCGAAAGAAATAAAGCGATAGTCGATTAAAACACGAGAAAACGATAGACAAAATTTTGTCGCGCTTGTCATGCTAGGCCGGCAGGAGTGGTAAAATAATTATCCTAAAAATGATATAACTATGGATGTCTATGTTGTGTGTTGCTTACTATTCCGGAAAATAAAATTTTGAACATACATATTAATATTTATAGGAATTTTTTTTATCAAAATCGGCAAAATTATGCGTAAATTGTTTGGATTCAATATTTTTCAATTACCAGTTTTACGACAACAATACTTTCTCTGAGATATAATCTTGGTTGTTTAAGGAAACAGCGAAATGAAACCTAGGGAATGCATAGTAGGTAGATGTACCTCGACGTGAGGCGGTTCAAGTGTAGCGGCGGTGAGATGGCTGGTATTAGAGGATCAGTCGTGCCAGCGCCCGGGGCGCGGCTCGCCCGGGGCGCGGCTCTGCCGGGACAGGGTGCAATTAGCGGACAAGTAATAGACGCGAGCCTTCAGGATTTATGTTGTGTAAACAGTTATAACGATCTGTGCTCGAACCATGTTTTAGTAACTGAGTGAAGTTACATTAACGCGTGAGAGCAGTTTAGACATATAATATTATAATATCCCGACGAAATCAGAACAAATTATGAGAGAGCCATATAACGTAGACACGCGTAGTAGTGTAGCACCACTGAGGGCCTAGCACGAACGACTCTCGAAAAAATATTCGAATCGTCCATTTGTGAGTTGTATGAGAAATCACCTGAAATTTCTTACAAATGACAGCTCGACTATACGAATAGGTTTTCTACTGCGAACACAGAAAATTCGGTCGCCGTTTTATAAAGCCCCTCTGGCTGCAAGGATCACGAACAGTCCGAGGTTGCTAGGCGACCGTTTTATGGAGTTATTTAAATGTTGATACACACGATTCTTAAGATAGAGGATTTCCTAATTTGAGACCCGTTGGTCTGTACCCAGCAGCAAATGTTAATAATTAATAATTATTAACCTAAAGATATGAAAATATTGTTAATTTACTGAAGCTATACCTACTATTATATCTAAGTTCTACATATTATCTATTACGAAGCCGCAGCGAGCGATTCCTGCAGCTTGATTGTAACCTTGTTCACCTCGCGATAATAGACTAACTTACCCACCATCAGAATATTTGAACTTACCTGAAAAGAAATGAAATAAATTAAATAATTATATTATCATAATACAGCTAGACGACTATCGTCAATAACTTTTCCATGTCATTTATCCTATCAGTGAAAAGAAGAGCTGTGATAAAGCGAATAAATTAATAAATAAACCATTCGGGGATCCCTCCATCGCTCAGTGGTATGTACCTACGTAGTGTTTAGCATTGAAAGTCTGCTAAAAAAAATCTGCTGAGCTGTCTGTTAATATAAATGATCAGTGAAATTACCGGTGATGTGGATGGCCCACTAAGGCACTAAGTGTCTCGCGAATACACAAACAATTTTCCTGATTGTTTGCGCTACATCAATTCCCCAAATGTTAATGTACAATAGAGGAGCGCAAAATCCGTGAACAACATATTGTATTTGTATCCACCTAAAAACCTTGCAAAAGGAAATTTAGTGATTAACTCTAATGTAATTTAGTAGGTAGACCGTTTTTCTCAAAATTCCATCATTGGCGACAACAAACAGAGGTGCTGACCGCCAATTAAATATGAGTTAACAACAAACGTCAAAAACAATTCCCTAACTCTACACGCCACTCGGGTAAGTCGTTACCAAATATTTCAAACACACTTTAATATTAAGATATTTGAGTTTAAATTGTTTTGCGAAGGTAAGGATTTTTAGATCTAGGGCTGTCATTTCCAACAAACACATTATTATTATTTCTACATAAAAGGGAATTATAAAATGTTGCCGTTACGACCTTATTTAGTTATTAATAAGTAATGAAGTTTACTGAATGTACAGGTATACTTTATCCATTCTGATGACTTGTTCTATTGGTCCTACTTGCTCCTCCCGAACCGCACCGAACCGAACTCGTTCCATACTCTTGGACATAGAGCAACACGGGCCACCGGCGAACCGGAGGGGAGTAGCCATAGCGTTCGTTACCGATACCAAACAATCTGCCATTTTTTGCGGGGGGAAACCTGCGCTATGTGTGCGTACTCAAGTTCGCACACACAAGCAATCGTCTGTCACTACGAAACTCACACCGTGACAATTAAAAAATACACTAACAATTTCACACACACATTTAAACATTCCGTGTCATAACAGTATAAATAAATTGCGTAACTACACTGACAAGTCCTTTTAGCCGTAGTTGCAACAACTGTCGATACGCAGTATCGATAATTTCAAGAACTGGGTTAGGGAAATTAGGTTTATAAGTGATACAAAGGACTTAATTTATTACGTACTACAATAATAAAAAATGAACTTGTCGGATAATGCGCACGTAGCAGGTCACGGAGAGTGGACCATGAGTTGGTACATAATAAAATATTCGAAATAATTTGAAAAATACTTCGTTATTATATTTATTTCATTTATCCCTTAAAGGAGATGGAAACGATTACATAAAACTTTGGGCCCCCAATGTTACAATATGAAATTGATGTGAATTAATAGATTGAGACTTAACAGTCCTTCGATGAAAATTCTATTAGTTTTGACAATCTGAGAGCCGAGTTATTAGAGTTTTAAGTAGTAAAAGTAAGGTTATGTTACAATCAATAACTGACATAAATATATCATAAATCTGTGACCAATGATATTTGTAGTTGTCAAATCGTAACAATTCCTAAATGACTACAATCGGGAAAGCACTCAAACTCAAAACGTTGAAAACACGAAACGAATTAGCACAGAGTAAACAACTGTCATGCGGCATGCCAATGACAGACTAAAATAAAAGATCGATTTTAATCGATAAAAAATCGATAATTATGTATATTAATTTTCTTTAATTAATAATTTATATTTTATTTAATAACATAACTGTAATTATATGCAATATATTGTATTTAAAGTGCATTTAATTACTTTTGAGTTAGTTACCTTGTCCAAAGGTTTTTTTTTGTGATTGTGTAATCGATTCAATTAATCGAGAATCTCAGGAAAACTATATTTCTCATATTTCTCCTCTCCCCGATTGAGAATTGAGCTGATTTTTTATATTATAAGATTAAAAATATGTCATTTTTCTAGATCATATCGCAATTATTAAATTTGGGTTACACAATTTTCCATATCCTTTGGATTTTTAGGAAATAAAAAAAACATTACGGTTGAAGTTTACACTAAGTGATTTTAATAAATGTGCTAACGCGCGTAAGTATTATATTATATTTTAACAATATAACTATATTATCACAATATAATATTTGAATCAGAAAATTTAATCTCAAAACTGTCTCTGTATAGAAGACTCCTTTGCCATTTTTTTTCGATAACTTAAAACAATCCGACAACAACACTATCGCTCGGTGACAGCGACTTCTCGGAAATAAACTCGGATCAGTCGCTCGACAGATCCGTGTATTGTTTGAGGGCTCATACAATACGCGGATCTGTCGAGCGACTGTGTTGGTAAAAAAATCCGAAACAACACGACCGATAATATTGTAATTTTTTAAGTTTTAAAGAAGTAAATAGTAATAATATGATTAAAAAATACCTACATATGAAAGATAACGCTATCTTTTTGTAAATTTGACGTGGCAGATATTTTTTGGCAACAAGAAACACAAACAATTCGGCATTTTTTTAGGAGGTCGATTCAGTCGCGCATCTGGATTTAGTCTAGTGAAAAGTGTGGCTACAACTAGTTTTATTGTACGCATAGGACCATTTGGACTTGTACTTTGACAGAGGGGAACGCCTGCGTATGGCTACTCCCCTCCGGTTCGCCGGTGGCCCGTGTTGCTCTATGCTCTTGGACGATGTATCAAGGACAGAGACTACCGACCGGCAGCGACATCACATAATATAAATATCTATACTAGTATTTAACTAATAAAATGTCAAATTGCATTTCCAGTGAAGTGACTGTCAGTTTAAGAGTTCGCTTGGATAAAGTAAATTTTAATGAGTATCTTTTCACGTGACAACAGTGACACACTGCTGTAACTGGTCATTGTGACCACGAACGTATTGAGAGATGACTATTCATGAAAGTTCAGTTTGTCCGAATGAACCTCAGCGTGGATGTAAGGTTTGACACTGACACTGTTGAATCAAATCTCCAGTGGTCAGGCTCAGGGGACGGGGGCACCTGCCAGGCGACAGGGGCCCCCGGCAGCCCTAGCGATAAACAAACGTGGCTCGGGCTCGATGAAGGCTGGCTTATTGTTTTATAATCGTTCTCCCCCGCCCCGCGCCGCCCACCGCATCCATCATTCTTTCCGAGTGTTTACGAACAAAAACCAGTCGGATGCTGCGCCCCGCGGCGATCGGACATTCCTCACCGAGTTTAAAACTACATTTAAATTAATAACTCGGGGGTTAATGCGCCACAGAGAGCTACACTTTTGGGTACGATCATTGTTTTACCAAAACTTTATTTGCACAGTATTTTTTTTTTAAAACGAGAAGCTCGTTTTAATATTTCGCGTTGATTTTTTATTTTGATTGAAACATCAAAATGGAATAATACAACAATACAGAAAGTCATTATCTAACACAAAGTTTAATTATTGTTGGCAACTGTGTTTCTTATAGAGATACAAGAGAGACCAAGTAAGATGTGCCACGGGAAATGATTTATTTATTAATACTAATTTAAACATGCCACTACAGATAATAGAATCCGTAATCGATAATGCGATAAAAAACTAAATTAAAATTACACAAATAATACTAAACAATCATAACAAACGACATGTGTCGTCACTCTTGCGAAATAGCTCATTGTACAATTAAAAGTGTCTAATTTGCTTTGGATCTATTGGTATCGCGAGCAGTCTTCAACGTTACTGTCTACACATGTACAGTCGGGCACACAGAGCGGCCGACGCGGACGGCAGCACTACCGGATTGATTCTTCTACCCCTTATTTTTGTGAATACGTAAGAAGCCAGCCCTAAGTCTCTTTCATCATGGAACTATATACTATGATTTATTATAAGAAAGTATTGCTCCAAAGATAGGACTAATGTTAGTTACTCGAGAGGCGGTCTCAGCTGTGCTACCGGCCTAGCATGACCATCACGAGATATCTCGCGGACGAGTAAAGATAAATAAGATAGCTTATAACTTTGATAAACAAGATATCTCAATCGACAAATATCTCTTCTTTTGACATTAGAACTCGAAGTTTATGTGTGCAATGTTAGACCCGGAAGACATAAAGTGATAATCGATTAAAACACGAGAAAACGGTCGACAAGATTTTGTTGTGGTAGTCTTGCTAGGCCGGCTGAATAGGAACGTAAGTTGTTGAAGATTATTAGAAGTATAACTGCTTTTTTGTAACAATACTTTTTGTTATAAACTGTTCGCTGACAGCTCGTTATTTGCATAGTCGCGGTCGGCTCGTTCCCGAAGAAGGGCCGGGACTCATTCAACTGTCTCTTATCAGCGACATCAGCCAGCAGCTGGTCACCAGGCACCAGTCAGTCCGATCAATCTACTTTACTTATGTAAATTCGCATCACTAATGGGACATTCAAATTCAAAGAAACAGGAACGGAATGTTTTACCCTTCATTAAATATGGGATCGTTCACGTTTGTTTTAAATTATTGAGTTTCTTCCGGCGAGCGCTGTACGTGTGAATATTTATTTACGACACAAACTTACTAACAACAACAAAACCTATTGGACGAGTCACGCTCCAGCGCTGAATTTCAATGATGGGCTAGAGATGACGTTTTGACACACTTCAAAGATTTTCATAAAAAAACAAAATATAAGAGAGTAACAAGTATAAACATTATTTACATCAATTTCTTGAAACGATCATTTATAGGTTTGACGGAAAAGGGTTACGTATTACAGTATTAAATAAGCCTAAAGTTACATATATGTTAATTGTATTAGTTTTAATAAAGTTAAAGATAAATAAAACAAACGGCGAAACAGCTGCAAACAGCTATAGCAATATAAAATCACTTAAAAAATATATAAATCTCATCGCTGTGCTTATCTGCGAAATAAAACCCACACTTCGGTTTATCAGCCGCTATAAAACACTTCGCATTTCGGGGCCGGCTCATTAGGGCTCGAGGCGGCGGGGTCGAGGAACCGATCGCTTGAGAGATAATATTAACTTGTTTAATTAATTTTAATGTTCGCAATATAACTCCACTGCTCAACTAGCCGATAGGCATAAAGTAATAACCAACAGTAATACAAGGTCTTACAGGAAGTCCCCCTGACATCACAGGAAAGGAGTACAATGGCTAGAAGAAATCAGTACTTTGGTATTTCGTACAGAGTTTATTGCCAGTTCTTCTCGTCCGTTCTACGCCCCTGATTTGAAAACAGGCAGTAAATGTAGAATTAGAAGCATTTTTTTTTACTGACGTTCATAAGTGTATATTATGTTACTGAAATGAATAAATGATAATATGATTTGATTATAAAATAGATCTTCTACGTAGAAGGCAACTGCTGATTGGCGAAAACAACTCTACTAGTTATATCCACTGCCATCGTCCGTCAATTAACATCTAATTGGTTTATTTTTATGGATAGTTTCTGATAACGTTATCTGGACAGGCCACGTAGTTTCTTAACTTCAAATACTACTTCGCAAAGACATCTGACGATCTATCGTTGTCGTGAAAACATTTAAAAAAAAATCGCTTTGATCGTAATAATGTTTTCGCTTTTAACCAATTTGAAAAAAGCCTTTCGTAGGCTTATGTAAAAAGTAACCGTGTTTTTTCAAAAACCTTTTTTTAGTACGAGCTTGATTTGATAACTTGTGTGCATTTAAAGCATTTTTATGTAACGTAAGTTTTTGGATAATGAATAGATTTTATTGTCACAACTTCAACTTGCTTCTCAACCTACCCTGAGTATAACTCAACCTACCCAAATACGTTAAGTAAAGTCGTGACGAAATTAAATTAAAAATATGTTCATTTAATGGCACGAGGTGCAACCTAGTTTTTATGAATGGATAAATTCAGTTCCGGATAAATTCCGTAAAAAATCAGAACCGTCGTTGTTCTACGATCACGACGAAATATTGCATTGTTTGTTCATAAGTTTCTTTTAAAAGCAGGTCGTCGATGCACATTATTTATTTGGCAAAACTAGAAATTGACTGGTTCAATAGGTTTGGTGTTTGGTGTGTAGTGTGTAGTGCGCAGTGCGCAGTGCGCAGTGCCGGTGTCACCTGCTGCGCACTCGGCTACGGGCTCTATCACAGAAACAATAAATTAAACATTTATAACCTCAATTTATGACCGAACTGCGAACGGTACTTTAATTTTAATTATCATAAAAAACTCAGATAACCTAACACATCATTAAGTAAAATGTAAATTAGGAAGTAATTAAAGCTAAAAACTGCCACAAAAAGGGAAATAAAGATAACACTGATATAATTTTTTCCAATGAATTTTATTTTTATCAATTTAATGGAGATATTAATTTCATAAGCAACGACAGGAACGGCGCGACACTGTCAGCTCAGGTCAAATTGTATACAATAATAGTTCCGTAGCTTCATGAGCGACATAAATAAATTAATAGCAATCTCTCAAGAAATAATTTGAATATAAAAGATGTAATACCCACACTTGTATGTCAGATGTGACTCAAAGGAATTATAGCTATATTTATGTGTGCGTTAACAACTCGAAGCGACTCTAGATCGCTAACAAGGCAAGAGTTTACCGCCGCCGCCATAAAGCCTTCCATTCAGTTTTATTGAATGTTTACGAGCGCGAGGCGAGCGGTTCCAGCTATTATACTATTGTTTTTAAAATTATACAACTCTATGATAAATATTAACTCAGGAATAATGTTATTTTTAAGTGTCGAGGGCGGATGAGCAAGACCTAGAGGGGCCTCGGTTGCCCTTAAGACATAGACGAAGTGTAGGAAAACGTAGTATATGCAAATACATTAGTAAATATACCGGTAAATTATAAAAGCAAGGTAGTAATAATCCTGCAGTTTTCAAGGAAGCGAACCCTGATCTCCGCGTAATTAATTGTTATACATTAATAACAGATAAACCCTCTCCTAATAGCCCAAGGATACTTTTATGAACATAGTATAAAATATGAAGGTCTTTCAATGTATCGCAAAACCCTTTTAATGAGCCGTTAATTAAGCAATTAAAATAATGTGCATACACGAAAACTATTTTACACGAACCGCACCTGTTACCATTAATTTCAATTAAACTGACATTTGATGATAAAAACACGATTCCTTACGTGCTAATTGCTAGCAAATTTATATTCTATTAAGCTTTAAAAAAGTGTGTGTTTTTAAGGAGAGCACTGTTCTGACGAAGGGAACGATTATCATGGAAAACGCCTGAGTATTAAGTAGCGGCGTACGAGAGCCGCCGCGCACACAGCTCGGTGCGAAGTAAATCAGCTCACACACGAATGTAAATGAAGCGATAGCCGCCTCCAAAGTATTCGCGTGCGACGCTGTAAATCGAGTCCGCGATAAGATACACATTATATAAATAAATATTGGAATAAAACCTTTTAACTGAGCGTCTTTATCTTGCAAACTGCACTAACAGCAGATAAACGCAAACTCCACCACAGACTTGACAGTGTTTTTTTCTATTTAAATTAAATGTTATATACATTTGTGTACGTCCATTTCAGTTCTAAAATTGTAATGGAATGTGTATTCACAATCACTGAACGTCTCACAACTATAAATTCAAGAGATTTCCATATTGCAAAATCATTATTATTGTTATGATATTATTTTTGTTCACATTCCGTATACAGTTACAAAATTATAATATAACACTTTCTCCGTAGCAAATTTCCTATTTATTCAGAGAAAAATAGACTGTTGCCGAGGTAGTATTACCGTAGACAAGTGGTATTTGTACGGTCTATACATTGACAGCTATAGTGAAATCTAGGTAAAACTCGTATGAGGTAGAGGCTGTCTATCAGTGCCGGACAGGTCCGCGTGCGAACTGACAGCAAGTGAGATGAGTGACGTCAGACTCGACCCACGACAGCGGCCGGCTTCGGAGTTCGGAAGACAGGCAGCTAGTATCAAATCGACATTCACTTGACTGCAGCACACACATTATCATGTTTAACGCTTTCCTAACACCGTTTTATATTAAAATAAACATTCATTTCTATTTATAGTTTAAAATCAATAATAAGTCTGTGTCTATGAATTATTATACAGACTATAGGTATAATCTCATAAGATTAACTAATTTATCATATCTACGATGGTAAAATACATTGCGTAGTTGCATTTGAATACAATTGCTTATGATATGTCTAAGCACGTAACGGTAGCCGCTCCTAATAATGAGTAATGAGATATGGGGAATGTAATAACCGATAAATAATAATAAATGAGTAGAGTTCCATACGGCTTATGTTCGCCTGATACTGAGAGCATTAAATAGACATGTCTAATTAAAGCCCTGATTGATTCCGCGGCAAATACAGGAGCTACCGAAAGCTACGAGTTAATAACCGTTTCCGTTTTAAACATGATTAACTTTTAAATAGCGTACCG
The DNA here is from genome assembly GCA_905404175.1 of Anthocharis cardamines. NCBI lineage: Eukaryota > Metazoa > Arthropoda > Insecta > Lepidoptera > Pieridae > Anthocharis > Anthocharis cardamines. The sequence continues at coordinate 9,779,450 of FR989971.1, read as the reverse complement.
ATTATTATTAGTCAATGTCAATATCGACCAGTGGTTAATATTATGCATTGAATTATTTTATTATTTACAATAACTACCTACACTCTAACTGAGTATAGAAAAGTAACTAAACAAAATTAACAAAAAATTAAGTAACGTACAGAATATATCATAAGAACATGACAATTTTGATATATAACCAAAGATAATTTACAAGTCAAGTAAACAGGTACAATTGTATGACACGGCCGACACAGCCGGACAGGAGATGTTCAGCCTCCTCGGTGAGCAGGCGGACCACCCGCGCGCGCCCCGGGGCGAGCACGCGCGAGCCTTCCTGCCGAGGAAATTGCCCAACAACGGTACCCGCTGCGCTCTGATCGCCTGGTACTTTCTTTGGATTATACAAGAAGCGGAACGGCATAACTTACACACTTAATTACGTGACTCTCGGGAATTTTCAGCCTCTAAACGTTAAATGTATATGTTTTAAAAATCTTGAACAACATGTTAAACGATAAAATGTATTTTGTTGTGTTTATAGAGGCGAATAAGAGCTAACAATATGAAATTATTCTCAATAAATGAGTTAAGGTGAAAGAGTACCTGTTCAAAATACAGCTATATTCTTAGAAGAAGCGGCAGCATAGGAATGCTACGAACTGACTATTCCCATATGATAGATATTGTTTCCAGGAACATTGGGCATTAATTCGTCGTAAGCTGGTAATATAATTCCAGCTCACGTATCGAGATGACTTTATTTTAATATTGCACGCTTGTATTTTATCGACCATTGTTTTTTCTGACAGCTCTACGTGATCTGACGCTGGCGCCTATTTCAAATTCATATTTACTAAGTGTACACCGATGAATATATTAAAAAAATCGAAATTCCTTTGAAAATATTTAAATACAAATCATTTGTTATGAAACAATGCAATGAATTATTGTTATTGGCAACATTTTCATAAAAAATCTGATGTCATCTCAGTTTATGAAATATTTAGCAGAAAAGTAATAATAATAATAATAAAATTAGTTTTAAACAGAAACCGACTTCTAAACTATAACTACAGACAGTATGTAAAAATAAAAATAATATTTTAATTACTTCAAAGCAAACGCCTTAAAGGACAATCGACAATATTATTGATACTTATATGTAGGTATATCTATTTAATATTTATTAGAAGTTATTTTTTAAGTCCGGGCCACCAAACTGCTGCCGCTCTGTACCGTTCGAAAGTTTGTTGCAAAGGCAGGATTCAACTGTCCTTCTTGGCTGGCAATTTAATAATTTTATATGGGACCTTTCAAATATGACCTACCAAATAAAAAAAAAACATCATCATCAGAAGTCGGTTAAAATGCAACTTTTAATAGAATGTAATATAAAATAATCATAAACATTCCCACATAATAAGGTCCGCAACGGTCACCTCGCACTGACTGGTGCACTTGTCATTCTACATAAAACCGACATTCGAGAGGATCGGTGTGAATTTAGTGCCGCTTTTTGTTGTGCAAGCTACCGGAATTTTACATTGCACATTACATGTCCTGCATCGTAATAGCAACGTTACTATCGCTTCAGATACACTTCAAATTTATATTTATAGAAAAAAATATATTTTAAAATATTTATACGCAGACATTTCAATCGATCGTAAGTTTGCAAATAGGTCACAGTGTCACTACACTGGGAACATTATCACGCGAGTGTCACATAATTCAGTCACCACTTTTTATTTATCATTGTTTATGATTCTAACACACGACAACTCACTCGTGAGAAACAGCAACTGTTATCGCAACTCGTTTACTAAGGCAACCTGAAATTTTTATAATTTTAATAAGAGCCTTATGGATTAGAATGCTCGAAGTAAAAAGTAGGTCGACAGCGCATCACTGACTGATGTTATGTGGCTGAGGTATCACCTACCATCAAGTTAACCTCATGCTCGTCTGTCGATATCTATACATATAATAAAAGAGTAGGATCGAAATTACGCTTCACTAAATATTTTTACCAGAAATTAAGAGGGGTGATAAAAGAAGGGTAGCAGAATGCATAAATGCAATTTTTAAGATTCTTGTCTGTCTGTCCGTCTGTCTGTCTGTCTGTCTGTCTGTTTGTTCACGCTAATCTCCGAAGATACTGAACCGATTATCATGCAATTTACACAAATATATTAAGGAAAGCCCGGGGCAACATATAGGCTTTGTTTTATCGAAATCGGTTATCGGAAAGAAAAGTTATCATCATTTAAATATTATTTTAAAGGCACCATATCACCAAATTTCAATGCAAACTGACTCGCGTTGAACTTTTTCGAATTGTCAGATGTCAATCACAGTCTGATATGTAAATGAAATAGTTTGATTATTTCGCCATTTCCAATATATGTATTCGTAGAATAGTGGATATGCAGTCCCATAGCGTAGCTTCTGATGCGAGTTCGAATCTGAAGTTGAAATGAAATAAATATTTTTTTGTATTTCTTTATTTATTTTTTGAAAGAACTATATTATAACAAAAATAGAAAATGTATTATTGAAATATTATATGAAAAAGTATTTCTTATGAGATCATTTATTTCACATTTTCATCAATCCTTTCTCTTAAACAGAATTACGATTATTCGACATTGCTTTTTTGCTTCCGTATCTTAGAGGTTTCCGCATTTAGCACCGGAAATCCGGGCAGGAATCCCGGGAATTTAAAAAAAATGTCCGAAAATGAAAATGACCAATGAAATGAACGCACGCATCTATTTAAGACAGAAAATGCATTGAATCCAATATTTGATTGAACTCTGATAAGTAGAAAAAAGACACATATCTGGATTTTGGTCACGTAAAATTTAATTAATATGAATCTCCCTAAAGTTTCTTTAAAGTCAGGTTTTTTATTTCAACTATTGAATTTCAAATCATCCTTCGAACCTCAATCTCAACCACCATTAAACAATAAACATGTCGATAACATGATGCAAAAGCAACCGTCAATGACTAATTTGATAGCTCTTTCCCAAAAGAAATCACCAAGTACAGAGGGTGGAGGAGGATATGTCATTTGAAGAAAGCTTGCTCAAAAGCTCAGGTTAAAGTGAACCCCACGCGTACGAAGTCGCGGGCATCAGCTAGTCTAACATAAAAAAAGTCTATTAACACATTTCTAGAAAACACCAGTCCTAGATTATTCTATAACAAAAATGTATTTTATTTCGTTTTCCATATGAAACTGGGAATATTTGTAACACATCTGATAGTGTCAATATAATCCAACTGGACGTGAGTGAGACCGATACGAAATTATCTGAAAGGATTCCCAGAACATCGGAAGTATATGGAATCGAGGGTAAATTAGAGAAATCAGTCCCGCGAGACGGACCGCGACGCGACTTCCTTCCCTAAGCGAAAACACGTGAGCATTAAGTAGGAATCTTTTTTTGCATAGAACTTCAATTAAGCGGTTCCGCCCTCCCGTTAGCGCTCCGGCAATTAGGGCTTCGTCGGCGCCCCCGGGGTCGCTCACATACCGCGCGTGTTTCATCTCCCACAACGGTATGCTGCCCCGGTAATTACACTCAAGTGAGACTGACTAATTTACCAGATTTATTGTTTGTTTATTTGAAATATTTTTTTAGATAATGAGATCATTAGGATTCGATACGTTTTAAGGTATTTAACGCAAAAGGAATTCACTTTATTTATTATAGACCAAAGCACAAACGTTAACGATGCGTTAGGTAAACAAAATCAAATTAATCGAGTTATCTCAAAACAGCGGTTAGTGATGGGGAACATTCATTATCGATATCGACAAGGCGACAGATAACAATAGCCGGCGGGGGGCTATCGCGGCCGCATCTGGCGCCTAAATTCCTGCGCAACTTACACCGGCGATCAGGAAGGGCTCTGACGGACAGACGGGTAACGAGACTATCTTGTAGTTGTGCATCCATCGCATGCAATGTAAAAACTCATCACTCTGAACTATTGCACTTTTTTTAAATTATAATATGTATTATTAGCATTTATCCGTTTATGGCCTGTTTAATTCAAGATTATTTAATCGAATGTGTTCAAGCGGAATTACGAATTAAGGCTGGCAGCATACGCCCTTGTTTCACATTTATGCTTTCGATGGGATAGCTTTTAATCTAGAGTAATCTCAATAGTATTAATCTGCCCATCTCAACGCTTAGATATTTTAAACTATACAACTGAGAGGGATTCAAAAGGAAGGTTTATACTTACTTGGTTTTAAATATGGCGATAATTGTTACGATATCGGAAGAAATAAAGCCGGCTGAGAGCTTTAATCCAAAATGCTATCTTATTATTTTCGTACGAAGCCGAGGCGATAGTATATCGCTAATATAATATATATGCCTTGTAAATAACAAAAAAATACTACTTTAGGCAAAATAAAACACGACATTTGATCTTCCTTTTACAAAAAACCTCGCTCGGCACATCCACAAAATAAACATAATAAATCATTCAATTGTTATCGTTGTTTGAAATCAAATATTAAAAATAATGCAGAAACGACAGGTAGGCCCGTCCGATATAAAAACAAGAAGAAACTTCCTACCTCGACCTAGTAGGAGAAAACGAGCCCTTTGCTAATGGGATAGGTTCGAAATTAAGGCATGAAGGTGCAATAATAAATCTTAGAACACGATGACACGTGTCAGGCCGACCGGGAGCCGTCCCGGTGACGTAATGTGTTTATTTATGACGGGTCCGGCCGACACGGGGGCGACGTGGGACGCGGGACGCGGGACGCGGGACGCGGGACGTGGGACGTGGGAACGTCCCGTCTTCGCGGCCTCTACGATACTTTTGGGAATTGCTAACTAAGAACATATTTTCCTCATCACAAATGAATTATCTTAAATTTCACCATGTTCCCATTTCTGTCGAGTCAGAAAAAAATCAACAAGGGAAATCATTTATAAGGAATTCCCTTATTTCCTCTATGAATTCTTATTGGAAGATTCACATATTTTATGTTTGCAAGTCATAAGAATATTATCCTGACTAATCATTTATGATTTCTCCAAGTAATTTAAACCTATTAAAGACGTGTCTATGTTCAGAGACAATGGAGACCCCAATAAATTATAAATCTTTTTATAGATGCGAGAGCATAGTTGGAATTCCTCTAGATCTGCCGTCTCCCTCGCGCCGCCCATAAACACGACACGCTTAATTAAAGCCGTACATTAGCATAAACAAATAAAATGCCCCATTACGAATTCAATTTACAATCTTTGAAATCGTTTGAATTAGTCGCAGTAAATAATACTTCGGATACAGATCGTATGATGCTCGGACACGGCTCGGCCGTCGGACACAGGGGCCGAGCGAGTTTACATTTACCGCACTTCGAAATAAACCCGCAATCGCTCAATTATTGCAATTGTATCGACGGGAATTATATTTTAACGTTCTTACTTGTGACTGAAGTATTCATTAAAATTGTACAATAACATTTACATATATCTGAAGTTTATCGTCGACGGAATCTTGAAACACGACTAGTAATATTTAAAATTATGTTCTTAAATAATTCAGTATAGAATTCACAAAAAATTATTTCCTTCTCTGTGGTGCTCACTCTCGTTAAAACTTAATATTATCTAAGCCGTCGCTACATCGCTCACTCGCGTCACTTGTGGCCCAAAATCCTTTTGACCGCGAAGAGCAATGAATTCATTATACTTGACAGATGAGCAAACATTGCCTCGAGCGATACTTTTCTAATTTCTCATAATAAATTATTAAATATTCGCATAATAATACAGACTAAAATAATATTTTTAATATATAATATATTATTTTAATTATCATTTTGACCATTAATTTAAATAAGATCACAATTTGAGTTTGAAATGAAATCAATTTTTGTTATAATTAATTATAAGGTATCCGATATCGGATTAATTATAAAATTGTTGAGTAAATTTAGCATAAATCTCAAATGTCAACCTCATGATCGTTTAATAGTGCCGTGTAATAATATTATCGAGTAGATAACGACTATTGTGTGCTGTGGCGAGTGTACAGTGTACAGCGCACTGCGGCGCGCGGCGGGGCGCCATTGTAGCGCTGTCCGAGGCTGAGACCTCGAGCCACACACCACCGACACCTAGAGCTGACCTTTACTACCTATGTCGATAGCTGTATTACAATTTTTTATCGTAAAATCAGTATTAAGTTTAAATTTTAATAATTGAATCTGCTGATTTTTATATTCAGCATTATAAAACATAATTAAAAACTATTGCCCTTCTTGTCTAAATATTTCTCGATTCTTGTTGAAAATACTACGTTGTCCTTATCTTTTAATAATACGCTCAACATTAACTTTGTTTAACTTATACAAAGCATAACTGTATACTTTTAGTAAAACATTTCAGCAGTAATGTCTTTTTTCCTAACATTCTTGAGATATTTACAAGAATCCTCGATATCGATAAGTCGACGGGGCAGCTCTGCGGCGGCGCCACACGGGCCAGCGCGCCGCGGGGCTTCATTGTTCGTCCTTTAAAATGCCTCATATTCAGTTACCGGCTATATTACACGCCTATACACTATATCGATATCGCTTCTCATCAACAAACATCACTACCGCCGCTCATTTACATTCAAATTTAAACTTTATTAATATAGGGTAGAGTTTAATTTAGTTTATTCTGTAGGAGCTATTATATTATTAGACAGCCGTGTAAAGGATATCACTACCGCCGCTCATTTGCATTCAAATTTAAACTTTATTAATATAGGGTAGAGTTTAATTTAGTTTATTCTGTAGGAGCTATTATATTATTAGACAGCCGTGTAAAGGATACAGTTCCCATTTTACTACTCTCGAACAAACAAGAAACAACGATAAATTACTAAACAAAGATCCACGTCACACCTTATTTGATATCAGTTTTGTCACAGCGCCGTTTTTCTTTAGTAAATAATTTATATTATAATGTAATAGAGTAGAAAAAATTAATTTATATTCCTATAAAACAGACGATTTATTGAACGATTTTATTAATATGTTGTTAAATAAATGTTAGACCAGAATGGAATCGGTATCGGCTCGTTTAACGCAACGAGAATTTCCTTCAAATTATTATGTTCAATTAATGCGATTATATATCATCGATAAAAAAACGATGCCGTCAGAGGTGGCGGGGACGGGGGCAACCCGTGATTTAAGTGGACCGTAGATTTTAATACTTAATAAGTTATTAATGCAACTTAATAAATTTAAATTATATCAAGTACTTCGATAAAATTACAATCGTAGTCTCTCTCCTCTGATCATAATCTTTATAATTATATTTATGGAGTCAAACGTTTTTCAAGTGTCATTTATTACAAGGTAGTACATAATATACCTACATTTCGTTTGTTTTTTATAAAACCACAGTTAAAAACTATTAGACTAATTATGAAAAAAATCATGGTGCAGGATCAGCTAGTATCTCAATTGCTGCGTTGTTACTTATTTTCTGATACATGGGACGTTAGCGATCTTTTCAAGAATTATTGAATACACAATAAGAGGATATCTTATCAATATTAAACAATTATAAAGGGAAAAAGGGAAATTAGAAGTCAAGTCACAAAATTATTTATTGGCCACGTGATCAAACTTCTAATTTTATAACTAAGCAACGAGAAAATGACATAGCTTCTAATAAACTAATTCGTCTTTTTTACAAAGGACTACCATCTAGGTTAGGTTATGTTGGTATGGTGACCACCGCGCACGAGTCTCACCGACGAGTGCCAGAACCGAATCCTACTTATTTTACTTGGCATCATGCTGAGTTGTATTTAGAGTGGATTACATAGAAGATAACTAGTGGCTTAGATAGTATTATTTAGATGCTCGTTAATTGTGGCTGACTTAGTAAATTAGAAGGCAAGAGCAGCCGTACCTCAGGGTCGGCCTTCCTGTAGTCGGGGTCGTCCTCGTCCACCTCGAAGTAGAGCTCGGTGGAGGTGAGCGACAGCGCGCCGCCCGCCACCACGCCGCCCGCCACCAGCTTGGCCCTCGTGCTCATGTTCACGGGACCTGCCCGCCCGCATACACATAGCATTCAAATTCATTTTAAAATGCCTATTATTATATAAAAATTAAAATTAACGTTTAAAACAGTAATGTGCATTATGCGCATTTCGGTTTCAGTCCATGGACTTCCGAAAGCTCGAAGTAAAAATTAGGTCGACAGCGCATCATTGACTGATGTTTTGTGGCTGAGGTATCACCTACCATCAAGTGAACTTCATGCTCATGAACCACGAATTACGGTAACGCCTCCATACCTATATGCTGACGCGTCCCCTCTCACGGGAACGGCACCGAGGAGGCATTTGCCGACTTAGCATTTAAGTTTTCTTTATTAATTTTGTTTTATATAAATTCTCATTCAAGATTCAAGGCTCTACATCGAGTAGACGTATCTTGTAATCATGTAGTTTTAATTATATTAATTAAATATATAATGTAAGTAGTACATTCTGGTTTTTTTTGGGTCCTCCGGCTGTGGCTTTCGTAATTGACGGGAAAACATTCTCACAGAAAATTATAAACATGTCGTCCCGGGGGGATTCGAACCCACGACCCATCGATGCGCACGGCACGCCACCGAACGCGCCAACGAGCCCGTCACAATTTTTTCTTATTATTTTATATTGGGTGTTTGTAATTTTGTAGTGTATAAAGTTACTTGTTGAAATACTGTAAAGACAGGTGACGTTTAATAAATAAATAATTTTTTAATCTCCTATTCTTTTACAATACGCAAAGTTACATTCTCGTGTTTCGGAGAAAAGTGGTGAGGCGTTTAGAAACAGTTCTACATAAAGAAGGACACAAGCGCTACTTTTGAATGTGTTTCGAGGATAATATTATATTCAGTGTACTGAATACATAATTCTCAAGGTTTTACATTGATAGTCTTAAAACTTAAAGAATATCTTATATATTATTATAAAGGGATTGGTGCAAACTATTCGGAGTTAAGTTAAATCAATCGTAATATTTTAAAGATAATTATCATACCTGGATGACTCAAACTTTATATAATGAAGATTTCTATTTTATTTTATTTTATTTTATTTATTTAGTATACAATCATACAGCCTTATACACATATATTAACAATCATAACTTAATGCTAGGCCTAATTGATTGATTAAT